>JAPXFY010006591.1:0-2500 GCA_030674185.1 Monoplex corrugatus | reverse complement strand
CCAATTTATCACACAGAGGGTTAGAAAAAAACATATCTGAATACAAATTAAACGTAACGAAGGACACTAACACGTAAGAACCCGGCCTAAATTGCCTAAAATTGCTTCCGCATATCTGATTTCCCTAGAGCCAAAAATGCATTCAATACATGTACCCAATTTTCAATCCTAAGAGAAACGTATGTGAGACTTAATCAAACACATATATATGAATAGACCAGCAAGGCAGAAAATGATAGGAAGAAATGACAGAAAACAAAGGAACCAGGTAGAAACAAAAAGAGAGTGACAGAGAAGAGGATATTTCTAGCACATACTTTCTAGAAGGTGGGGATACTATTTATACTGAAAGAGCCCCTGGCATCCCCATGGGGGGACTGCAATAATTTCAACATTTAGAATGTTTCTAAGAGATCTGAACGTGGGGGTGCACCTGTGGCAAGGTTTGAAACTTAACCCTTTGATTCCTGCACTCTATTCACCAACAGCAAAAACTGAATCCTTTGACTCCTTCTCTATCCACAAGCTTCGTGAAAGAAGCTGGTGGATAGGGTGAAGGAGTCAAAGGGTTAAGTTTTTTGCTTTGTTGGCCTGGTTGAGAATGCAGAATGCTGTTGGACAGGGTGCGAGAGTCTAAGGGTTAAAGTTTCCCAGGTCAACACTTCAGTGACCGGAAATAGTTAGTGTCGAGTTTGCTGTTTGTTTGGAGTTTGTTGAAAATGAATTCATCACACATGTACAATTCCATGTGCGCTCTACCCATACATGCTTGCAATTTAAACGTCAGACTCCCTGAGCCTGCGCAAAACTTGCGCACTGACAAGATCTTGAAATGAGATGGGGTAGAGGAGGAAAGAAAATACAGATACTAAGCTGACACGAGTAGATGCCACTGTGTCTACATGTCATTGTTGTCTACGTCCTATTTGTGTCCAAATGTGACCTCCCACCACCAAATCATCTTAACTCGCAGTCAGTCGAACAGCACTAGGAGCTGAAAAGGTGACTGAGGGTCTATCTTGGGTGTTTTGACTTTTTCTCAAAATTGATTTCTGTAGACTATAATCTATCCCCCCACAGAATTTTTTTTTTCTTGAAAAAATATTATTAATCAATTTAAAATGGTATTTTCATGCACTGATCGCAGCAGAAAGAACGCAATTTCCTACCCAAAGTACCTATTTTTGTCTCTTATTATGAACCGTAACCTGTACAGTACCCGCACATGTAATATACTGATGGAAAGCTCTTTGGTGCACCTTTCAGATAATGACAGCAAAAATTAGAAACAAACTGGGTCAAAGCCACCAAAAAAAGAAATTTAAGGAAAATGTGTAGGAGAGCACACAAAACTTTAGAGGCCGTTTTCTCAAAATGGCCGTCATACAACTTAATGACTTTAAACATATATAAACTTCTGCATTTTCTTTTAGTATAAGCTTTATTCAAGTACCAAAATAATCAGCAGAATGTATACTTTCCAGTGATATGTATATCTCAAAATACCCAAAATGCTAGTTAAGACTGATTTCGTGGTGGGAGGTCACAAATATCAAGGTGTCCTTCAGCTGGGCCAGCGCTCATAGCGTCATAAAAGGGTGATGAGGCCCATACTGGATCATGGTGGCCTAAAAAAGGCCGTATCACCCAAGTAGATAATAAAGACATAATGTGCGTCACATCAGATGCTAATATCTGCTCGGGAATACGCGAGAGAAAAATTCGTAACTGATCTCTTTCTCTCTCTGTCTCTCTGTCTGTCTGTGTCTGTGTCTGTGTCTGTCTGTCTGTCTCTCTGTCTCTGTCTCTGTCTCTGTCTTTTTTTCTCTCTCTCTCTCTCTTCTCTCTCTGCCTCTCTGTCTCTGTCACCTCTCTCTCTTTTCTCCCCCTCTCTCTTCTCTGTATCGCTGTCTCTATCTCTCACTTCTCTTTATATATATAATTCAAGCAGCATGTGCACAGAAAAGGCAACAAATCAATGTAAAAATTTTCCAAATTTTCGGCGGTACACCCGCCTTCCTCAAGGTACTTTAGTCACTGACTACGATATGCTACAAAACACATCAGAATATTTTACGTATGCTACATTACGTAGTTTTGACTCGATATTGTTGTGACGTGAATTGACAGAGTTCAGCCCAGAGGAAAATATGGTTTCATTTTGTTCATCCAAAAAGACTCCCTCCTCAGTCTGGTTCCAGTTCTCGAGTGCACCTTTTCCACTGCGATACATTTTAAAGTTTTGAAGTGAATGGCCAGTTTTGTTTTAAAGTTTTGGTGACCTAGGCCTGTACTTTTTTTTTGAATTTTGCCGGTGTTGGAGAATCTGGTTTTTGAGAGAATTTTTCGTTGTCCAAATTGAGTTTTAGGGCAGATATCGCAGTGGAGGAGATACACT
This sequence comes from Monoplex corrugatus, assembly GCA_030674185.1. Taxonomy (NCBI): domain Eukaryota; kingdom Metazoa; phylum Mollusca; class Gastropoda; order Littorinimorpha; family Ranellidae; genus Monoplex; species Monoplex corrugatus. The sequence goes on along the minus strand of JAPXFY010006591.1, from coordinate 102 downwards.
ACGTTGGTAGATGACATGTCAGTTTGTGCCTTATTTGGAAAGTTTTTACTCGTGTTGAAACGGGTGAAAGTTACACCTTCAATCAAGTTTGTTCACAATATG
>JAPXFY010006590.1:10000-12401 GCA_030674185.1 Monoplex corrugatus | reverse complement strand
AACAAGCACACTGCCAGTGCCAGCAATATTGCACTGCTTACATCCTTCCTGAACAGTGCAACAACACACTGCCAGTGCCACAATATTGCACTGCTTACATCTTTCCTGAACAGTGCAACAACAACACTACCAGTACCAGCAATATTGCACTGTTTACATCTTTCCTGAACAGTGCAACAACAACCACACTACCAGCAACATTGCACTGCTTACATCTTTCCTGAACAGTGCAACAAGCACACTACAAGCAATATTGCACTGCTTACATCTTTCCTGAACAGTGCATCAAGCACACTGCAGTACCAGCAAAATTGCACTGCTTACATCTTTCCTGAACAGTGCAAAAAACACTGCCAGTACCAGCAATATTGCACTGATTACATCTTTCCTGAACAGTGCAACAACACACACCAGTACCAGCAATATTGCACTGATTACATCTTTCCTGAACAGTGCAACAAGCACACTACCATACCAGCAATATTGCACTATTACATCTTTCCTGAACAGTGCAACAACCACACTGCCAGTACTAGCAACATTGCACTGTTTACATCTTTCCTGATCAGTGCAACAACCACACTGCCAGTACCAAGCAATATTGCACTGATTACATCTTTCCTGAACAGTGCAACAAGCACACTACCACTACCAGCAATATTGCACTGATTACATCTTTCCTGAACAGTGCAACAACCACACTGCCAGTACTAGCAACATTGCACTGTTTACATCTTTCCTGATCAGTGCAACAACCACACTGCCAGTACCAGCAATATTGCACTGATTACATCTTTCCTGAACAGTGCAACAAGCACACTACCACTACCAGCAATATTGCACTGATTACATCTTTCCTGAACAGTGCAACAACCACACTGCCAGTACTAGCAACATTGCACTGTTTACATCTTTCCTGATCAGTGCAACAACCATACTGCCAGTACCAGCAATATTGCACTGCTTACATCTTTCCTGAACAGTGCAACAAGCACACTACCAGTACTAGCAACATTGCACTGATTACATCTTTCCTGAACAGTACAACAAGCACACTACCAGTACCAGCAACATTGCACTGCTTACATCTTTCCTGAACAGTACAACAAGCACACTGCTAGTACCAGCAATATTGCACTGCTTACATCTTTCCTGAACAGTGCAACAACCACACTGCTAGTACCAGTAATATTGCACTGCTTACATCTTTCCTGAACAGTGCAACAACCACACTACCAGTACCAGCAATATTGCACTGCTTACATCTTTCCTGAACAGTGCAACAAGCACACTGCCACTACCAGCAATATTGCACTGCTTACATCTGTCCTGAACATTGCAACAAGCACACTGCCACTACCAGCAACATTGCACTGCTTACATATTTCCTGAACAGTGCAACAAGCACACTGCCAGTACCAGCAATATTGCACTGCTTACATATTTCCTGAACAGTGCAACAAGCACACTACCACTACCAGCAATATTGCACTGATTACATCTTTCCTGAACAGTGCAACAACCACACTGCCAGTACTAGCAACATTGCACTGTTTACATCTTTCCTGATCAGTGCAACAACCACACTGCCAGTGCCTGCAATATTGCACTGCTTACATCTTTCCTGAACAGTGCAACAAGCACACCATCAGTACCTGGAATATTGCACTGTTTACATCTTTCCTGAACAGTGCAACAAGCACACTACCAGTACCAGCAATATTGCACTGGTTACACCTTTCCTGAACAGTGCAACAAGCACACTGACAGTACCAGCAATATTGCACTGCTTACATCTTTCCTGAACAGTACAACATCCACACTGCCAGTACCAGCAATATTGCACTGCTTACATCTTTCCTGAACAGTGCAACAAGCACACCACCAGTACCAGCAACATTGCACTACTTACATCTTTCCTGAACAGTGCAACAAGCACACCACCAGTACCAGCAACATTGCACTACTTACATCTTTCCTGAACAGTGCAACAAGCACACCACCAGTACCAGCAACATTGCACTACTTACATCTTTCCTGAACAGTGCAACAAGCACACCACCAGTACCAGCAACATTGCACTACTTACATCTTTCCTGAACAGTGCAACAAGCACACCACCAGTACCAGCAATATTGCACTACTTACATCTTTCCTGAACAGTGCAACAAGCACACCACCAGTACCAGCAATATTGCACTACTTACATCTTTCCTGAACAGTGCAACAACCACACCGCCAGTACCAGCAATATTGCACTGCTTACATCTGTCCTGAACGGTTTCTCTTGACAAGCAGTTGAACAGGTGCAGTCTGACATTACCCCAGTCACTCGCACCTGTAAATGATTTTACCGCTCTTTAGAACAACTTGTTTTTATCTTCTGAAGACTCTGATGGCA
>JAPXFY010006589.1:7500-10000 GCA_030674185.1 Monoplex corrugatus | reverse complement strand
CCGGCTAAGCAGACGCCATGTCTAATTGGATCACGTGTTTCTTCAACACACACAACTCCCAGCTCGCGGTAGAGTTTCCCTAGAGTGAGCTCCCCAGTGCCCTGAAGAACAGGAAATAGATGGCGCATCGCCTGCTCGCTAATCATGGCCGCGGGTAGGGTGTCACTTCGGATTTGTCTGGGAGAGTGTAGGCCTCCCAGGGCTTGAAGTGAAGTCATCAAATATACTGAATATCTTGGGCAAATCTCCAGCGAATTCAAAGTTTGAACTCGTTTCACTTTGTGAACTTTTTTCTGTCTGTTGTGTTGGTCTGGGAGTTGTGAAGTAAAGTCTGGGCTGCTGGCGGGGTATCTGGTTAACAAGTATTACGTCTGGGCCACTAGAGAAGTATGTCATTGGAATTAGGTACAGAATGGTAGTAGAGAATCTGAAAGCGTATTGACCACTAGTTGAGTATATCACCGACAATAACGTTTAGAGCTAGCGTACATTTTGGCTAAAGGTTTCATGTCAACAGGTACCAGTTGGGATGATAAGACTTCCATGGACAAACAAAGAAAACAAAGGAAGCAGACACAAAAAAAACATTAATGAAGATTAGGAAAAGACAAGTAACATTTAGAGGTCATTTTATGAAGCATTAGAAATTAGAGCACCTAGTCACAGTAGGACAACTGGAGGGAAAACGAGCATCAGGTAGGCCAAGGGAGAAAATATTGGACGGACTTGCGGAGTGGATGAAAGACAGAGAAGGTGGGAGATGTACTTGCAGCGACAAGGGACAGATTCGTATGGAGGGTCATGATCGCCAACGCCATGCGGCAAGACACATGATGATGATGATGATGAGGTACCAGTTAACTGTTTTGGCTAACACTTATATTTGAACACTAACAGAATATTTGGTTAGAATTATATTTGAAGTGCTAATAGAGTATTTGGTGGACAGTACTGCATATCTTAAGTGTACGATATTTGGCGGCTGAAAGATGCTTTTTCATAGCAAGTACAACATTCTTAAATTTATGTTTGGAACGCAACTAAAATATTTAGCCACTAATTCTTTTGGGACCTCCAGAGTCTGTGGTAGAAATGTTTTAAATTGACAATAGTTCATAGACCCCATCAAAGAACCGCTTGTAGTTTCACTGTATTTGGCTGACAGTGATGTAAGAATCGTTAGTATGTTCACTGCATTTGGCTAAACTATCATGTAAGAATCGCTTGTAGGTTCATTGCATTTGGCTAAACTATTATGTAAGAATCGTTAGTATGTTCACTGTATTTGGCTAAACTATCATGTAAGAATCGCTTGTAGGTTCATTGCATTTGGCTAAACTATTATGTAAGAATCGTTAGTATGTTCACTGTATTTGGCTAAACTATCATGTAAGAATCGCTTGTAGGTTCACTGCATTTGGCTAAACTATTATGCAAGAATCGCTTGTAGGTTCATTGTATTTGGCTAAACCATTATGTAAGAATCTCATGTATGTTCATTGTATTTGGCTAAACCATCATGTAAGAATGTCTTGTAGGTTTACTGTATTTGGCTAAAGTAATATGTAAGAATATCTTGTAGTTTTACTGTATTTGGCTAAAGTAGTATGAAAGAATATCTTATAGGTTTACTCTATTTGGCTAAAGTAGTATGCAAGAATGTCTTGTAGGTTTGCTGTATTTGGCTAAAGTAGTATGCAAGAATCTCTTGTAGGTTTACTGTATTTGGCTAAAGTAGTATGTAATAATGTCTTGTAGGTTTACTGTATTTGGCTAAAGTAGTATGCAAGAATCTCTTGTAGGTTTACTGTATTTGGCTAAAGTAGTATGCAAGAATCTCTTGTAGGTTTACTGTATTTGGCTAAAGTAGTATGTAAGAATGTCTTGTAGGTTTACTGTATTTGGCTAAACCAATATGTAAGAATCTCTTGTAGGTTTACTGTATTTGGCTAAAGTAGTATGTAAGAATGTCTTGTAGGTTTGCTGTATTTGGCTAAAGTAGTATGTAAGAATGTCTTGTAGGTTTACTGTATTTGGCTAAAGTAGTATGTAAGAATGTCTTGTAGGTTTACTGTATTTGGTTAAAGTAGTATGTAAGAATATCTTGTAGGTTTACTGTATTTGGCTAATGTAGTATGTAAGAATGTCTTGTAGGTTTACTGTATTTGACTAAAGTAGTATGCAAGAATATCTAGTAGGTTTACTGTATTTGGCTAAAGTAGTATGTAAGAATATCTAGTAGGTTTACTGTATTTGGCTAAAGTAGTATGTAAAAATGTCTTGTAGGTTTGCTGTATTTGGCTAAAGTAGTATGCAAGAATCTCTTGTATGTTTACAGTATTTGGCTATAGTAGTATGTAAGAATGTCTTTAGGTTTACTGTATTTGGCTAAAGTAGTATTTACGAATCTCTTGTAGGTTTACTGTATTTGGCTAAAGTAGTATTTACGAATCTCCTGTAGGTTTACTGTATTTGGCTATAGTAGTATGTAAGAATGTCT
>JAPXFY010006588.1:0-7500 GCA_030674185.1 Monoplex corrugatus | reverse complement strand
ATCGATCGGTCGGATCGAGTCGGTTCGGCTCGGTCGGTCGGTCGGTCGGTCGGTCGGTCGGTCGGTCGGGTCGGTCGGTCAGGTCGGTCGGTCGGTCGGTCGGTCGGTCGGGCTCGTCGGTCGGTACGGTCGGTCGGTTCGATCGGTCGATCCGCGTCGATTGGTCGATTGATTGTATTGATTGATTGGTTGATTGGTCGGTCGGTCGGTCGGTCGGTCGGTCGGTTTGTTGGTTGGTTGGTTGGGTTTGGTTGTTCGGTCGTTCGGTTGGTGGTTGGTTGGTTGGTTGGTTGGTTGTTGGTTGGTTGGTTGATTGATTCATTGATTGATGATCTGTTTCGTTCCATGTGTGTGTGTGTGTGTGTTGGTTGGTTGGTGGTTGGTTGGGTGGTGGTTGGTTGGTTGGTTGGTTGTTGGTTGGTTGGTTGGTGGTTGGATCGTGTTGGTTTGTTGGTTGGTTGGTGGTTTTTTCATTGGTTGGTCGGCTGGTTCAATGGGATGGTTAGTTGGTTGATTGGTTAGTTGATTGGTTGTTTGGTTAGTAATCTGGTTGATTGGCTGTGTTGGTTGTGTGGGGTGCGTTTGTGGTTTGGTGTGCGGTTGGGATTGTGTGTTTTGCCTACCCTTGTAGGGGATATTGTTATTTCACAGTAATGGGGGGATGAGGATCATGATCGCTAATGAGGTTCCATCTAGGATTGAGATGCGTGTGACAGGGCTGTGCTCTACGCTCAACATACCAAATACATTTTGGAGTCAACCAGGCTGAGTGGTGCAGTCACCACCAACAGAAATTCGAGCAACCCTCTCAAATTGTACACAACCTGTACATGTAGATGATGGACTTGACTTTGTGATTCTGGACTTCAGATTGGATAGCTTTGTACACTCAAAACTCTTGGTAAGGTCAGTCAGGGCAAAAGAGTTCACGATTTTTTTGATTTGTTTTTTTTTTTTTGGGGGGGGCGGGGGGGGGGAGGGGACCTATAGGGGCTCGATACTCACGACTTTCTAGTCAGTTATCCGACTGTGGTCGTGACCACTTCAACCACAGTATTGGTTAATACAATAGTGTGTCTTGCTCTTTCATCGAGTGGTTTAAATGCATTTTTATTCAGTGATACTGTACGGTGGTTTTATGTGTTTTTTCGGAGACTACTACGTGTCAAATGGGAAGATTGAAGAACTAATGGAAAGTGTAACTGGAAGAACTTGATTCCACCAAGAAAACTCTAGCAGCATCAACAAAGAAGACTAAATTACACTGAGTCATGTGTCACGCAACAAGAACACGGAACCTCATGGCAACCATCTTTGACAGGGAAAAGCAGTGGCAAAAAGGAATGAAATGCAGACCTCCTGCCTCATACATCGAGAATACATACCAACATATGCTGGCCTATATATTCAAGAAATTGTCCATTAAAAGCTCTGACAGAACTGCCCTGGAGGGAGATGGTGGTGCCATAATGTGCAGCGACAACACAAAAACCCTGGACGCCGTACAGGTTGAGGACAGGTGAGACAGCTCTTACATCGAAAAATAATAACCATCATCAGACAGAGAGAGAAGATTCTACGAGGACTTGAAGAGTGGCTGGGGAGAAAGGAGGGTGGAAGAGTGCTTGAGGCAACAAGAAATAGAGGACAGATGGAAGTCCATTAATAGCCAACGCCATTCGACAAGGCACCTGATGAGATGATGATGTCACAACATAAGTCAAGACAGTGCTGACTTGGAGGGAGCATGGTAGTGTCAAAATGTGGCAGCGGCGAAATCGTACCCGGTGACTCCAAACAATGAACAGGTGAGACTGTGCAATGGGATGATATTATGTACTGAGAACAACAATAATCTAACCTTATGCGTGCTCACTCATTTAATTATCTGTCTCCACACCCTTTACTCACCTCATGTAGGGTTGATGCCCCGATGAGGTAGCGGACCTGCTGTAGTCGGCCAGGACAGCAAGGTTGAAGCGGAGCAGTTCGAATCCTGCACCTTTATTCAGTGACTTCGTCGGCTTCACACAATGTTGGACAAAGCACTGACATGCTGGTGTGATGGAGATATCTATCAGTTCTTTTTTAAACCGCTTCCCTTGTGGTGTTTTTGTTGTTGTTGTGTTGGTTTGGTTTTTTTTTTTTGGGGGGTGTGAGGGAGGTTGTTTGTTTGTTTGCTTGTTTTGTTTGTTTTGTGTGTTTGTTTTTTGTTTTTTTTGGGTTTAGTTTTTTGTTTTTTGTTGTTGTTTTATCTTTTTTAGGAAATATGAAAATTAAAAATTGTTTTTATTTTTTTATAATATTGATAATAAAAGATTATTAAGTGTATAATTATAATTCGTTCTTGGAATATCGTTATTCTCCAGGCTCATTTGATATTATTGTGACATTATTTCATAATCTGACGTTCGAGTGGAGCACGGAGAACTAAGTATTAGACGAGCTATACACCATCCAGTATTTGTTGCACAGTTTGTATCTTTCGTATGGGGAGAGCATACCTGGGTGTATCCAGGTTTCCATAAGACCAACGGTCTTATCTTTCCTTTGTAGTCCCTATTTTCGTGGTTGACATGTGTTACTATATTATCTGAGGACGGCAATTCTGAAACGCTTAGTGTGGTTGTCTCATGACTAAACGAAAAAGTCTCCATTTTGCAGCATTTCATCGATGTGTGAATGATAAATAATGTTAAATAGTGTTGGACTCATGACTGTGTTCTTGAAGAACTCCATTTCGAACTGCATAAAAAAAAAAAGGCTGCTTAAATTGATTGTTTCGTGTTGTTACACACGGTGGCATTTTAAACACGTGCTATAAAATATGGAAGGTTTTCCGTGATTCCCCAAATTGTGTTTATTTGAGTAAAAGGCATCATTGCAATAACATACTCAAAAGCTTTTTTTTATGGAATGTACGGAACGGCTGTGTAAAGTTTTCAGTTTTTTCTTATGATGTTCTCCAAAAGCAAGTACATGTGAAGGAGAGAGTCGAGGACGAGAGAGAGGGGGGGGGGGTGGGAGGGAGGGAGGAGAGAGTGAGAGACGAGAGTGGTGTGTGTGTGAGTGTGTGTGTGTGGTGTGTTGTGTGTGTGTGTGTTGTGTGTGTGTGTAGATTGTGCTGTGTTGGTGTGTGGTGTGTGTGGTGTTTGCTTGCTTTCATCTCCAGTAAACTAATCATCATGGTCTGACAGGTTGGTCGGAGCCCATATGAATATATGAGTGCCCCTATGAATCTCATTTGAACCAAGAAATCATTTTTTATTTTAAAATTTCATTCCATTCATGAGTATTTTGCTGATGATGATGATTTGTTGATGATGAATAATCATCATCATCATCTTTCATCATCATATCATTCATCATTATACATCATCATCATCATGACGACGAGACGACGACGACGATTATGATTAACAATATATTGTCGACGATGAAGACAATGTTTTTCCAAAATGATTCATCATTTTCGTCATTATCATCATGAAAATTAGTATGGTTTATTGTCATCATTTTTTATTATCTGCAGGTGGGTAAATTTGCTGAATCACCTGTACACACTGTTGAATCTATCATCGAGCGGATTACAATGTATACAGTGGTGGACCATTGGCACGATGTGCTGTATGTCAGGGACTGTTGGCAAGCGGAAAAGGAAAACTGTATATTTGATGTTTCGTAGGTGTTATTGTAAGTTATGTTTCTTTCTGTTGTTGTTTATATGGGTGTGTGTGTTGGGAGGAAGGTGGGGGTGTTTGAACCAAAATTTTTCATATTTTTAAGTTTTATTTTTAATGGGTTGGGTTTTATTTCTTGTTGTTGTGGTGATTTTATTATTATCACAACAAGTAAGCTGTGGAATGAAATGTTTGTGCTTTACATATGGATATTGCTGTCAATTGTACTAGTCGTCGTAGTATTGGTAGTTTTATTATTATTATTATTATTACTTATTCTTAATTGTTATTATATATTATTATTATCATTATTATTATTACTATTGCTATTATTATTATTATTATTATATTATTATTATTATTATTATTGTCATCATTTCATTATTCATTCTTACTTCTTCTTCTTGCTTTCTTCTTCTTCTTCTTCTTCTTCTTCTTCTTCTTTCGCATTCTTTCTTCTTCGTCTTTTCTTCTTTATTCTTCTTCTTTTCTTCTTCTTCTTCTTTTCTTCATTCTTACTTCTTCTTCTTCTTATTCTTCTTCTTCTTCTTCTTCTTCGCCATTCTCGCAGTCTTCTGGCATTCTTCTTCTTCTTCGCATTCTTTCGCATTCTTCGTCTTCTTCGCTTTCTTCGCATTTTCTTCTTCTTAGCATTCTTCGCATTTCTTCTTCATCTTCTTCTTCGCATTCTCTTTTCTTCTACTTCGCATTCTTTCTTTTCTTTCTTCGATTCTTCTTATTCTTTTCTCTTCACATTCGTCTTCTTCTTTCTTCTTCGCTTTCTTCTTCTTGTCTTTTATCGCATTCTTCTTCTTCTTCCTTCTCTCGCATTCTTCTTCTTTCTTTTACCTTCTTCTTCTCTTCTTATTCTTCGATTCTTCTTCTTTCTTCTTTTATTTTCTTCTTCTTCTTCTTATCTCTTCTATCTTCTTCTTCTTTACATCTTCATCTTCATCTTCTTTCTTCTTTTCTTCTTCTTCTTATTCTTCTTCTTCTTTCTTCTTTTTCTTCTTCTTCTTTTCTTCATCTTCCTTCTTCTTATTCTTCTTCTTCTTCGCATTCTTCTTCTTCTTCTTCATATTTCTTCTTTTCATCTTTTCTTCTTCTTCTCTTCTTCTTCTTCTTTCTTCTTTCTTCTTCTTCTATCTTTCTTCGCTTTCTTCTTCTTCTTCTTCTTATTCTTCTTCTTCTTTTATCTTCTTCTTCGCATTCTTCTCGCATTTCTTCCTTCGCATTCTTCTTGCATTCTTCTTCTTTTCTTCGCATTCATCTTCGCATTCTTCTTCGCATTCTTCTTCGCATTCTTCTTCTTTCATTCTTCTTCTTCTTCTTCTTCTTCTTCTTCTTCTTCACTTCTTCTTCTTTTCTTCTTCTTCTTCTTCTTTTCTCTTCTTCTTCTTCTTCTTTTCTTCTTTTCTTCTTCGCTTTCTTCTTCTTCTTCTTCTTCTTATTCGCATTCTTTTTTCTTTTTCTTCTTCTTCTTTTTTTTCTTTTTTTTTTCTTCTTTTTCTTCTTTTTCTTTTTTTTCTTCTTCTTCGCTTTTTTTTTCTTTTTTTTTCTTCTTTTTTTTTCTTCTTTCCCCATTTTCTTTTTTCTTCTTCTTCTTTTCTTCTCTTCCTTCTTTTTTCTTCTTCTTCTTTTTCCTTCTTCTTCTTCTTTTCTTTCTTCTTCTTCTTCTTTTTTCTTCTTTTCTTTCTCATCTTCTTTTCTTCTTCTTCTCTTCTTCTTCTTTTCTTCTTCTTCTTCTTCTTCTTCTTTTCTTCGCATTCTTTCTTCTTTTTCCCTTCTTCTTCTTTTCTTTTTCCTTCTTCTTCTTCTCTTCTTTTCCCTTCTTCTTCTTCTTCTTCTTTTCTTCTTCCTTTTCTTTTTTTCTTCGACTTCTTTTCTTTTCTTCGCTTTCTTCTTTTTTCTTTCTCTTCTTCTTCTTCCTTTCTTCTTCTTTTCTTGCCTTCTTTTTCCTTCTTTTCATTCTTCTTCCTTCTTCTTCCATTCTTCTTTTCTTTTCTTCTTTCCTTCTTCTTTTTCGCATTCTTCTTCTTATCCTTCTTCTTCTTCTTCTTCTTTCTTCGCATTCTTCTTCTTCTCTTTTTTCCATTCTTCTTCTTTCGCATTCTTTCTTCTTCTTTTTTCTTCTTCTTCTTTCTTCTTCTTCTTCTTTTTTCTCCTTCTTCTCTTCTTCTTCTTCTTCTTCCTTCTTCTTCGCATTCTTTTTTCGCATTCTTCTTCTTCTTCTTTCTTCCTTTCTTCTTCGCATTCTTCGCATTCTTCTTCATTCTTCTTCGCATTCTTCTTCTTCTTCTTCATTCTTCTTCCTTTCTTCTTCTTCTTCTTCTTCTTCTCTTTCCATTCTTCTTCTTCTTCTTCTTTTCTTCTTCTTCTTCGCATTCTTCTTTTCTTCTTCGATTTCTCTTTTCTTCGCATTCTTCTTTCCTCTTCGCATTTTCTTCCTTCGCATTCTTCTTTTCTTCTTCTTCTTCCTTCTTCTTCTTCTTCTCATTCTCTTTTCTTCTTCGCATTCTTCTTCTCTTCTTCCTTCTCTTCTTCTTCGCATTCTTTTCTTTTCTTCTTCTTCTTCTTCTTCTTCGCATTTTCTTTCTTCCTTCTTCTTCTTCTTCTTTTCTTCTTCTTCTTCTTCTCTTCTTCTTCCTTCTTCTTCTTCCTTCTTCTTCTTCTTCTTCGCATTTTCTTCTTTTCTTCTTCTTTTCTTTCTTCTCTTCTTTCGCATTCTTCTTCTTCTTCTTCTTTCTTCTTCTTCTTCTTCTTCTTCCTTCTTCTTCTTCTTCTCTTCTTCTTCTTCTTCTTCTCCTTCTTCTTCTTCTTCTTCGCATTCTTCTTCGCATTCTTCTTCTTCTTCTTTTCTTCTTTCTTTGCATTCTTCTTCTTCGCATTCTTCTTCTTCTCTTCTTCCTTCTTCGCATTCTTCTTCTTCTTCTTTCCTTCTTCCTTCTTTTTCGCATTCTTCTTCTTTCGCATTCTTCTCCTTCTTCTTCTTCTTTTTCTTCTTCTTCTTCTCTTTCTTCTTCTTCTTCTTTCTCTTCTTCTCTTCTTTCTTCGCATTCTTCTTCTTCTTTCTTTTCTTCGCTTTTCTTCTTCGATTCTTCTTCATTCTTCTTTTCGCATTCCTTCTTTCTTCATCTTCTTCTTCCTTCTTCTTCTTCGCATTCTTCTTCTTCTCTTCTCTTCTTCTTTTCTTCGCATTCTTCTTTCTTCTTCTTCGCTTCTTCTTCTTCTTCTTCTTCTCTTCTTCGCATTCTTCTTCTTCTTCTTCTCTTCCTTCTTCTTCTCTTCTTCTTCGTTCTTCTTCTTCTTCTTCGCATTCTTCTTCTTCTTCCTTCTTCTTCTTCTTCTTCTTCTTCTTCTTCTTTTCTTCTTTCTTCTTCTTTTTCTTCTTCGCATTCTTCTTCTTCTTCTTCGCTTTTTTCTTCTTTTCTTCTTCTTCTTCTCTTTCTTCTTCTTCCTTCTTCTTCTTCTTTTCTTCTTCTTCTTCTTCTTCTTCTTCTTCTTCGCTTCTTCTTCTTCGCATTCTCTTCTTCTCTTTCTTCTTCATCTCTTTCGCATTCTTCTTCTTCTCTTCTTTCTTCTTCTTCTTCTTCCATTTTCTCTTCTTCCTTCTTCTTCCATTCTTTTCTTCCATTCTTCTCTTCTTCTTTCTTTTCTTCCTTCTTCTTCTTCTTCTTCGCATTCTTCTTTTCTTCGCATTCTTTTTCCCTTTTCTTCTTCGCATTCTTCTCTTTTCCTTCTTCTTCTTCTTCTCCCCCCCCCCCCCCCCCCCCCCCCCCCCCCCCCCCCCCCCCCCCCCCCCCCCCCCCCCTTTTTCTTT
>JAPXFY010006587.1:5000-12404 GCA_030674185.1 Monoplex corrugatus | reverse complement strand
TGTCTCAATCTCGCTCTCCCTCTCTCTCTTGCTCTCTCTCCATCCCTCCCTCCTTCTCTCTCTCTTTCTTGCTCTCTCTCCCTCCCTTCCTCTCTCTCTCTTTCTGTCTCAATCTCGCTTCCCCCCCCTCTTTCTCTCTCTTTCTCTCTTTTCTTTTTTTCTTCTTCTTTTTTTTAAGGGACGACTGTGGGAGATCTCAAAAGAAGAACAAGAAAAGAGGAAGACACATTTGGTTCGCGTTGTGAGCAAGGCAAGCGTAGCCACTGAAGCACATGGCGTGTCGTTTGCTTGATTAATTTGTTACCAATCATGTTGTTTCTCTGCTTCTCAGACTAACCCCCACTTCCCCCACACTGCCCCCCTGCCCCTCCCCCCTCCCCCGTCATCTCCTCTCCCAGCCTTCTGTGTTCACGCACACATGCGGACACGCACGCACGCATGCACGCACGGACGCGCGTAGGCGAGCATACACGCACGCTTGAGCATGCATGTTTACATATTATGTATGTACATATATATACGCACTCACGTACACAGCTATCGAAGAGGGAGGAGTACACGTAGATACCAATGAAAGACATGTAATGCAATGCATGATATTTACTATTATAACGAATTGCAGATCATTTTGAAGTATTGTTAAAAATTACGTCCTAACAGTGCCCAGTATTTTCAGAGCTTCATGTAGACGAGTGTGTAGATAGATTGGTAGATAGGTAGATAGATATAGATAGATGAATGGGTAGGTAGATAGAGAGAGAGAGAGAGAGATAAAGAGTGAGAGAGAGATAGATAGATAGAGATAGATATAGAGATAGATAGAAAGATAGATAGATAGACAGATAGATAGATAGACAGACAGATAGATAGATAGACAGGCATGTAGATATATAGATAGATAAGACAGACAGACAGACAGATAGATAGATAGATAGATAGATAGATAGATAGATAGATAGATAGATATGGATAAAATCATAGACATAGATACAGACACAGATACAGACATAGATATAAGTATACATACATGCATACAAACACGCAAGCACACAAACACACGCACAGAAACACATAGAAACATACACACACACACACACACAAACAAACAAACAAACAGAAACACACACACACACACACACACACAAACAAACAAACAAACAGAAACACACACACACACACACACACACACAAACAGAACGTCTTCAGAGAGGAATCGTCTAGGCTGAAAATGACACGGTCCAAACGTTGTGTCATCAAAGAAAAAGTAAAGAAAACCACCCGTGGGACAGACAACACCAGGGCAGAGACATCACCACCTTCAGAGACCCCAGAACTCGAAGAACATCAAAAAGAACAGACCTCCGGTCGCACCCTTTCACCATCCAGGAGTCAGCCACACATCGCACAGCTACAATCAAGATCATCATGTGGCTGCCGCTGTCAAGAGGCGGTAAGGGAGATAGACATTTTAAACAACACCATTCAAGAAATGTCTAAACAAATCCACATTCTCACAACCATGCTACATTCAGACAGAAAACTTTTATTGGAAAACAATACAACGTTAAAAGAGCTGCGCGACGTCAATAAGTGCACCAAACTTACGACCACCGTTGCGTGCCAGACGGATTCCGCAGTCCACGGTGACTTCACCACCATGTCACCGATGGACAAATTCTCCACCTACGCGGAATGCGCAGCTCAACCCCCCAAACTGGAAGATCGGGCGAGGACACAAAATGGCAGGAGAAATGTCGTCAATCATAGACCAGACGTCTCCACAAAACCTAACCGTGACGTCAAAACTGCGCTATCGTCAACACGTTCCAGACCACAATCAAATGTTCTTCCCCGTGTCCTTATCGTTCACGACTCAGTCCTCAATAAGGTGGATGGAAAAAGACTGGGCTCTTCATACGGTTTTCAGGTGGCCACGAGAAAGATCCATACCATCGAGGACTGTAAGATTGCAATTGAAAAATCAAAAGAAGAGCTGACACCTGAACCTGACTGTGTAGTTTTACATGTGGGATCACAGATTTAAAAACAAAGGAGCCCACTGAATGTAGCACAACTCTTGACACCTGTGTGAAAACTATCAACACCCAATTTCCAAAAGCCAGGGTAGTTTTAAGTCAGGTAGCTCCTGTGAGGGACAAACACCTAAACGCTAAAAGAGAGCTCCTAAATGCCCTAACAAAAGTGCGACTTCTTAAAGCAGCGAGTGTCGAATACGTCAACAATGACAATCTTCAAACTATCAGTCACACTCAAGTCAGCCAGGACGACGTCCATCCAACCATCAGAGGGGCGAGCGTTCTGGCCAGAAACTTAGGGAGGCAAATCCATCAGCTTTTCTGGGAAAAACCGAGGAGGAGATCAAACCGACAACGACATCAACAAAGACCCGGCTTTCAATCTCCGTTTTTCTTCTCTCCTTGGTCATTTTAGATTCAGCCCAGATTCAGTTTCTCTTCGTTCAGTTCTCAGCTATATTGTTTTACTTAATTATTTTCTTGTTCACATACTTCATTTTTATCCTATTTGTACCTTTTAATTCAAAGTTAAATGAAATCTATATAAACTTACCATATTGTTCTAAAGTTATTCAACCGTTCCTCATGAAGACGTGTGTAGTAAGTGATATCAACATTTTTCAGTGGAACGCACGTTCCATTGTTAAAAACATCTCATATTTGAGTAACTATCTCTCTTCTAAAAACGTCCATGTCATGCTCCTACAATCGCTGAATACCATCAAAACCAAATTACCTAAAATATCCGGTTTTTATTATCCACCAATATGTGACTCTGTAAATGACGGTGGCCGTATACAAACAGCTATATACATTCGTGAAGGACTGAACTATTGTGAACGATCATCGCCAGTACCTAAATCTACCGCATTTATTTCATCATGTGCAATCATTATAAAATTTTCCTCATCGTTAGTTGTGAATATGGCCTCTGTATACTTACCAAGAGGCCCAGACTCTATGAACACTGAATGGTTAAAACACTTTCAAGATCAGGACGACAAGTGGATAATTGGAGGTGATTTTAATGCACATGCCCCATTTTGGGAAAAGTATTGTACAAACATAACAAGCAACAGATTGATTGAAAATATTGTAGATTCCAATTTATATTTACTTAACAACGGACACGTTACCCGAATCCCCGATATACCAACCCACAGACCCACAGCTATCGACCTTACTTTAATCTCACCATCCCTAGCCCCAAACGCCACATGGCAAACAGAGGATGACTTGTTGGGATCAGATCACATCCCCATACGTCTTACCCTAAACCATACTACAGAAATAGACGCCATACCACAAGATAGTTTACCCAAGTTTAATTATAAAAACGCTGACTGGATCAGTTTTAAGGCAATCCTTGAAAAGACAAGAACAGATCTATCTGAAGCAATGAACATAAACGAAACGTACGAAGTTTTCTGTAACTCACTCTTAAGGGCTGCTAACATTTCAATTCCAAAACTTACAGTGTCAAAAATAGGAAAACATCATGGAAATGTCTGGTGGAATGAGGACTGTCAAAAGGCAGTGAACGAAAAGAAAGAAAAATACAAAATTTATTTAGCAAACAGGTCACCTGAAAATCATACAGCGATAAAAAGTGCCAACATTAAGTGTAACAGAATCATAGAGCAAGCCAAAGAACAACACTGGACATCTTTTTGTAAATGTGAAGTAAATAACCACAAAGACACGATAAAGATTTGGGAAAAAACTAAAATTAATGAAAAACGGGATTAAGTTGCCATCAATTCCAGTAAAGCTAGAAAATAACCCTATTCCTAGCTCATTGGAAAAAGCAGAAGCTTTTGCAGACGTGTTTGCTGAGGCCTGTCGTGTAGAAGGACTCCCTGTCTCTGATAGAAATTATAGGGAACGAGATGAAAAGAAAGATGTATATAAGGACCCTGCCTCTGACAATACTCACTACATAAATGCATCACTCACACTTCAAGAATTAAAAGATGCCATTCAGTCCCTTCCAAGTAAAAAAACGTCAGTTGGACTAGATGCAATTTCCAATGAGATGCTGAAAAATTTACCAGAAAATTTTATAATCTTGCTACATGACATATTTCAAAAATGCTGGAATAGTGGGATAATGCCTAACAACTGGAAAGAAACAATAGTGGTTCCTGTATTAAAACCAGGTAAATGTAATACCGATTTGAAAAACTACAGGCCAATTGCATTAACATCACATGTATGTAAACTAATGGAGAAAATAATCTTAAAGAGACTGATGCACTATTGTGAAAAGAATAAAATAATACCAGTAAATCAGGCAGGATTTCGAAAAGGCAGGTCACCAGTAGAGATCCTAACAAAGCTAACTACTAATATAAAACAACAATTTGCAAGACGTCAATGTGTTTTAGCTACATTTTTTGATATAACGAAAGCATACGATCAAGTGTGGCACTCCCGATTGTTATTCAAATTTAAAAGTATTGGGCTGACAGGTCACATTTTTGGCTATGTTAAGTGTTTCTTAGAAAATAGAGTATTTCAAACGAGGATTGAAAATGTATATTCCACGAAACGAATTCTTCAAATGGGTATCCCTCAGGGATCCGTTATAGCTCCCCTTCTTTTCATGATATTAATGCATGACTTACCCAGTAAAGTATCTAAGCATGTAGTTTTAGCTCAATATGCTGACGATTTATGCATGTGGATGCAGGTAAATATGAAAAAGAAAACTCCTTTGCGCTGTATCAATTATACACGCAAGTGCTACCAATTAGAACTTGATAAAATAGCGCGATACATGGTAGAAAATGGGTTACATCTATCCCTGGAAAAAACAAAAATAGTTTTATTTAATAATGGAGCTAACCCAGTAAATATTCCCACTTTCAAACTGGGAGATACTCTTCTTCAGTTTAACGAGTCGATTAAATTCTTAGGAGTTTTCCTTACAGCAAAATTATCTTGGAATCAGCATATTGAATACGTATTAACCAAAGCTCAAAAAAGTTTAAATTTCATAAAAATAGTTCGCAAACAGACATGGGGTCAAGATTCATCAACACTTGTTCATCTTTGTAAATCGCTTGTTAGATCTAAATTAACCTATGCTCAAGAAATCTTCTTCAGTGCACCGAAACACTTACTAAAAAAACTGCAGAGCATAGATTGTAAAGGTTTCAAACTTGCACTGGGTCTTCCAATGCATGCTTCCTGTCTTCGGACATATAATGAAATCAAACTGTTGCCACTTGATGAGCAAAGGAAAGTCGCTTCTACTAAATTTTTGTTAAGAAACACTACCGTAGAAAACATCTCAGAAACAGAAATTAAACTGAGATCAGATACCGACTTTCCAAAACGAGCTAAATCAATATCTTCACAGGTCACACTTGCAACATACACATCTGACGTCATGAAAGGCTCAGGAATTGATCTAGACGTAGATCCTGTATCTATACGACCTTCCTTTTCGCCAGTACCCAGTTGGGAACTCCAAAGAGCACGATTTGACGTACACCACACTAATTTAAAAAAAGGAGACAATATAAACTTACTGGCAAGTCAGGTTAAATGTCATATAAACGACGTATATTCTGATCATTTGAAAATTTACACTGATGGGTCAGTAATTGAAAGAAAAGCAGGCTCAGCGTTTTTAATACCTGCTCTCAAAATTGAAAAATCTTTCTACATAGGACTTGATAAATCTATCTTTACAGCTGAACTCTTTGCAATATTAATGGCTTTAAACTTTCTGATAAGTCTTCCTAGGACAATTTTTCAGATACTTCTTTGCGTTGATTCAAAATCAGTACTTCAGGCTCTTGAATTATCAAAATTACAAACAAGATCAGAAATGATTCTGGAAATAAGTCACTTGATTCATAATTTATCTTTAAGAGGCACTGATATCACTTTCTGCTGGATACCTTCTCATAGTTCTTTTAGTTATAATAATAAAGTTGACAGGGCTGCCAAACGGGGAGCTAATAACTCACCAGATTCAAACAATATCCAGCTTTCTCTCTCGTTGCACGAGAATTACACTTTAGTGGACAACTACGTCTGGAAGCAGTTCCAATTAAAACAGAAAAAGTATGATAAATGTCACATGAATTTTGAAGTTAGCAAAATACTTAAGCAGCTTCATGCCAGCAGAACTATACAGTCCCTTATGTACAGATGGAAACTTGATGCATTCAAAACAAAATATACCAATAACATAGTGTGTCTGTGTGGAAAGAAGATAACACATAGTCATATTCTTTCTTGCGTTAGGGTAAAACGACATATTCCAACACTATCTGTGAGTACAGTTTCTGACATATTTGCCTCATCATCATTACTGTATGAATTTTTTGTTAGCCTGTCAAAAAGTCCTATAGCGAATTACCTTTAAAATGTTATTTGACTTGTTCATTGTTGTGGTTAGTCAATTATTAGTTTTACTTTTTATTCATTTCTTCCGGATATTTACTAATTTTGTTTGTCAGTTTGTTTGTTTAAATCGATAATTATGGTAACATTATTTGTTAGTTTTACCTTCCCCTCTTCAAAACAGTTGTTTTCTGGATCATCTTTTCTCAAAATCAAAATTGACAATTTTCAAATATCTTCTTCACTCCTCCTCTATCACTCCCCCCCCCCCCCTTTGTTTTTTTTTTTTTTGTTTTTGTTTTTTTTTTTGTTTGTCTAAAATCACTTTAGTGAAGACATTAAATCAAAGACCACCACAGAAACACACACACACACACACATACACACACACACACACACACACACGCACACACACACACACACACACACACACACACACACACACACACACACACACACACACACTGTTTCAAGATGATCTCTGCTTAACCATCTCAATGTTTCCATCATTCTGGAGGTGTCAGCTTTGTCTTTTGAAGATTACATAGTTATACCAAGTAATAATAATAATAATAATTACAATATTTATATAGCGCAAAATCTTGATAAAATCAAATCTAAGCGCTGAAGCAGACACACACGCACGCACGCACGCACGCACGCACGCACGCACGCACACACACACACACACACACACACACACAGCATGGCTATAAATGGGGAGAAAGAATAAAAGCAATAAAAGCAAGAATAAAAGCAATGGAAAATTATAGAGAGCATAGCATATACAATTATATATTATAACCATGTGATTCACCTCCGAGCGGAGACAGGCTGCAGAAGGGGGGGGGGGGGGGGGGTTGAGTGAGGTTAGGATTTTATGCGGAGGAGAAAAGGTGAGTTTTGAGAGCGGACTTGAAGGAGACAAAAGTAGGTTGCTGACGGACTGAGAGAGGAAGTTTGTTCCAGGACAGTGGACCAGAAACAGAGAGGGCTCGTGGACCATAGG
>JAPXFY010006586.1:0-12411 GCA_030674185.1 Monoplex corrugatus | reverse complement strand
TCATTACATTCATTAGTTATTCTTTCTTTTATTTATCAATCATCAGCCCTCCAGAACACCGTATACCACCACCCCCAGTTTTTTTTCATCAATACTCGACATCACAACCCCACACCACCCACCCACTATTACTCACCCCCCTCCCCTCCCACTCCCCCTCCCCTCTCTCTCCCTCCCCTCATCATCCACCCCCCCAAACAACAGGCCACTCCAAACAGACAATCAAACCCCGCTTATCCCTGCAACCAGCACAGCATTGATCTCCTTATATCCAAATTTAGAAACATGGAAAAATTTAAGAACCACATAAAGACAGGAATAGTAAGAGAGAGAGAGCGAGACAGAGACAGAGACAGAGAAGAGAGAGAGAAAGAAAGAGAGAGGACAGACAGAAAAGAGAGGACAGAGAGAGAGAGACAGAGAGAGAAAACAGAGAGAGAGAGAGAGAGACAGACAGAGAGAGAGGACAGACAGACAGACAGAGACAGACAGACAGAGACAGACAGAGAGACAGGAAACACAGAAGAGAGAGAGAGAAGAGAGAGAGGGGAGAGAGAGAGAGAGGAGAGAAGAGGAGAGAGAAAAGCAATGATGAAAGGACAGGCTCGACAGAAAGCAGAAAAATCTGTGTGTGTGTGTGTGGTGTGTGTGTGTGTGTGTGTGTGGTGTGTGTGGGTGTGTGTGTGTGTGTGGTGCCTGTCTGTCTGTCTGTCTCTGTGTGTCTGTGTCTATCTGTGTGCGTCTGTGTGCAGTAGGGGTATATTTACTATACTTAAGGAGCCAGCCTGCCAACTCTTCTGAAAGACCGTAACGGCCCAAAATCACTAATGCCAAAACACACACACACACCACACACACACACACACACACAACACACACACCCCACCACACACACACACCAATTAGCAATTATTCCTAAAAAAATAAAAAGCCAAGCAAAAACACACAACACCACACACACCACACACACACACCACACACACACACACTCTCCCCTTCTCTCTCTCTCTCTCTCTCTCACCACTCACTCAGCAACTATCCATAAAAAAACAGCCAAGCAAGACATACTTGCCAATGTGGACAGAAAAAACCCCTCCCATACATACATACATACATCTACATTATACATACATACATACATACTACTACATACATGCATACATACTAATAACATACATACTAATACATACATACATCATATACATACAACTACAACACACATACTACACATTACATACTTACATACTACATACATACATGCATACATACAACTACATACATACACACTAAATACATACACACATACATACTACAACATATATACATACATACTACATAACATATATACGTACGTACATACATACATACATACATGCAAACATACATACATACATACAGACATACAGACATACATACATGCATACATACATACATCCCATACAGACATACATACATGCAAACATACATACATACATACAGACATACAGAATACATACATGCTTATACATACATACATACATACACACAAAACCACACATACACAATAAATACACAAAGAGAGACAGAGACAAAGAGCAGAGAGAGAGATAGAGAAAGAGAAACAAACAGACAGACAAACAGGCGCCAGACAGAGACAAACAGAAACACAGACAGAGACAGAGACAAAGTTTTAGAAACCCTTACCATAAACAGCGATTAAAATACTCAAATCAACTTGTCCCTGATGGGATCTTGACCTAATTTTGGCCATTACCTTCATACTAAACCCCACGTTTTGGCCGAGGGTAAATCCCACGACATCAGACCCCCCAAACCCATCCCATCCCCCATCCCCCCCTCCACCCCACCCCCCCACAAAAAACCCATACCTACCAATGACCTTGAACCCAAAATGTCAACATTTCTTTTTATCCCCCATTGCAAAAACCCTGTGCCCCCAAATTATTTTACCCAAGGAAAGAAAACCGAAAACCTAAAAATAAAAAAAAAATTCTGCAACAGAAATATTCCCTTTCACAAAACACACGCGCGCCCCCCAAACGCGGGGAATGCGCGCGCGCCACACAACCCAACAAACAACATATCTTTTAAAAAACAATTCATTTTGGTTCCCAAAAACTTTTGTGTACAAATAAATCCCCACAACACACAAAACACACAACACGCGCGCGCGCCCCATCTACATCAAAAACAACTATAGCCAATTAAACAATTTTCTTCAGGTTACCTACTTTTTCACACGCACACACAAAACACACACCAAAAAAAAGACACACACAACCCAACAAACACCCCAAAACACACACACACCACACACACAAAAACACAACCAAACACACAAAACCCCATACAAAAAACACCAAAACACAAACACAAAGCAGGCCACGGACAGTAAATTTAAATCCAAAAAAAAAAGGTCAACAAAAAAACAAAAAAAACCCCCAAAGGGGACCCAACTGATAAAAAACCAACATTGTTTAACAAGCAGAACGGTCTGTTGAACAAAGACAGGGAAAAAAAACACAAAACACACAAAAGATCATTGAGAACAGCGGTAGGCACGATGGGGCAAAACCCCCCCTGCCGGGGAGGACAGAAAAAGAAATAAAAAAAAAAGAGACAGAAAAGAGAGAGAAAGAGAGAGAGGGGAGAGAGAGAGAAAGTGTGTGGGTGGAGAGGGGGGGGAGGAGACAGAGAGGAGAAGAGGGAGGAGGGAGAAAAACCGAAAAAGAAAGAGAGAAGAGAGAGGGAAGAACAAGGGGAGAAGCACAGAAAAACCCGACAACCCAAACCAGAAAAAGGACAGCGAGCACGGGAGAGAAGAGATGTGTGGGGGTTTTTTGGGAAAGCAGCGAAACACAAAACAAAAAAACAACAGTGACAACAAAAAGGGGGAAAATCCAAAGAAATAAGGAACCCCAAAGGGGAAGCCCACCCCCAAGACAAAAAAAACAAACTCAAGAGGGACCCCCTCGCAACGAAGCACAGAAGAACAAAACCCCACCCAACACCCCCAAAAACCACAACAGACAAAACGGGCGACAGAGACAGAGAACGAGAACCAAAAAAAGAGTAAACAATTGGAAAAAAACAAAAAAAAAAGCCATAATAACACCTCGCAACACCAGGAAAAACCAACAACAACAACAACAACAACAACAACCAACAACAAAACCCAATAAACCAATCAAAAAAAACCAAAAACACAACAAAACAACTGTCTTTTTAAAAGAAAAAACAAAAATAAAAAAACAACGAAACCAAAGTGTCTAAACCGTGGCGGACAGTGGGGCCCATGATTAGCAATAACAAAGTGGAAATCGTGTCCGTCCCTTTGGGGATACGGGAAAAAAATGGCCAGTTCCATTTGTACCCCGGCCTGCATCATTCCAGGGGGTGGGGGGGGAGGGGGAAGGTAGGGAGGTAGGGAACAGGGGGGGGGTGGGGGTGGGGGGGGGGGAAGGGGGAGGATTCTATTGATCTGATACAAGTGTACGTGATAGTGTCAACGGGGTTTCCCCGTTAGCAAAAAGCGGGTTTTAAAGTTTGAGGTTTTTTTTGTTCTTTCCCTTTTTCATTTCTTTTTTTTTTTTTTTTAAAGGTGTGTTGTGTGGTGGTGTGTGTGTGGGGGTTTGTGTGTGTGTGTGGATGTGTGTGTGTGTGTGTTTTTTTTGTTTTTGTTTTTGTTTTTGTTGGTGGTGGGGTGGGGGGTGGGTAAATTTTTTCGTTGTTTTTTTCGATTTTTTTTTTTTTGGGGGTTTTTTTTTTGTTTGTTTTTTTCTTTTTTTTCTTTTTTATTTTTTTTGATAAAATTTAACGATCTTTGAGGTTTGTAGTCTTTCTTGGCTGTTTTTTTTCTTCTGCCTGCCAAAAACGTCCCCCCTCCTCTCCTTTAAAACATTTTTTATTAAAATATTTAACCTTTCCCCCAATCCTCCCCCCTCCCCCCCCCCCCCCCCCCCCCCCCTAAGCATTGTTTTTTATTTTTATTTTTTCATTTTAATGGTTGTTTTGTTGTTTTTTTTGTTTTTGTTGTTGTTGTGTTGTTGTTGTTGTATGTTGTTTTTGTTGTTGTAGTTGTTGTTGTTGATTGTTGTTGTTTTTGTTTTTGTTGTTTTGTATTTTGTTGTTGTTGTAGGTGTTGTGTTGTTTTTGTTGTTGAGTTTTTGTTGTTGTTGTTGTTGTTGTTTTTGTTTTTGTTTTTGTTTGTTGTTGTTGTTGTTGTTGTTTGTCTTTGGAGTAAATGCCGAGGAACAGTGAAGAGTGTGAGCTGTGATTTGATTTTACAATAAAGTTTGGCCGTTTAAATAAGTGAAAAAAATTATAAAAAGATACTAATGTAATAATGAAAAATGATAATAACTTATCATCATTATTATTTTTAGTAAAATTATTTATTAATGAAAAAATAATAATAATTTTATTTTTTATTAACTATTGTTATTATTTTTTTTAATTTAAAATAGTAGTATCATATTATTATTGGCTTTTTTTTAAACCACCCAAAAATGGTTTCATTGGGGTTTGTTTTTTTGGGACGCATTTCTCTCCTTCTCCTTTTCTCTCTTTCTTTCTTTTTTTTTTTCTTTTTTTCTTTCTCTCTTTCCCCTCTTTTCTCTTTCTCTCTCTTTTTCTCTTTTCTCTCTTTTTCTCTCTTTCTTTTCCTCTTTTTTTCTCTCTCTCTCTTCTTTTTCTCTCTTTCTCTCTCTTTTTCCCCCTTTCTCTCTTTCTCTTTTCCCTTCTTTTCCCTTCCTCTCTTCTCTCTTTTCTCTCTTTCTCTCTCTCTTCTCTTTTCTCTCTCCCTCTCTCTCTCTTTCTCTTCTTCTCTCTTCTTTCCTCTTTCTCTCTCCTCTCTCTCTCTTCTCTCTCACTCTCTCTCTGTCTCTTTCTCTCTTCTCTCTTCTCTCTTTCTCCCTCCCCCCCTCTCCTCTCTCTTCTTTTTCTTCTTCTCTCCTCCTTTCTCTCTCTTTCTCTCTCTCCTTTTTCTTTTTCCTTTCCCCTCTCTTTTCTCTCCCCTCCTCTCTCTCTCTCCTCTCTCTCTCTCCCCTCTGTGTTTTCTAATCTTTTGTGACTGAATATTTTCAGTATTTAACGAACTGATTGGTATTGTTTTCTGTGGGCGCTCAACTGCAGACTGAAATGCCGAAAACCTTAAAAATTTTCCCAATGTTTCCATATTTATGGCTTGTGTGGCCCTTTCGAGGGGACAGCGATGAAATGGTTTCAAATTTTCCCGGGGGCGCGGGCGGAGTGTGTGTGGAGTGTGGGGTTTTGTGTGGTAAATGTAGGTAGGGTGTGTATGTGTGCTAAAGTTATGTATGTTGTTTTGTGTTGTGTGTGTTGCGTGTTGCTTGTAAATGTGTGTTAGGTGTGGGGGTGATGTGGATGTGTGTGTATGCCGTGTTCGTTTCTTGATTTAAAGTCTTTTCATATAAGATATTAGACGGTAATTATGTGTTGTGTAAAGTGTGGGGTTACAGATGGTTGCATTGTGTGTATGTTTGTATGCATGTCTGCTGATGCTGTGTGTGTATATTTTTTGAGTGTTATTTTTATTTTTGTGTTTTTTTGTGTTGTCTGTCTGTGGATTTTTCTTTTAACTTCTATAAAATGAAATCTTGTTTTATTTTCTCAACAAAATTTTTTAAAAACCCTTTTTTATCTTTTTACAAATCCCTTTTTTTCTCAACTAAAAAATAAACCAGTGTTTTTTTAAAAACACAAAACACTTTTTCTTTAAAACCCCGTTTTCCCCCCCAAGGGGGGTAGTTTTTTTTTCGATAGAGAGAAAAAAAAATACTAAAAATCAAAAACTTAAATGGGAAAGGGAAAGGGGAATCTTTATTTAATGTCTGTTCACAATAGTAATTTTAGAAAACACAAAACCACACACACACACACAATACACACACACAACACCCCACACACACACACACACAAACACACACACAAAAGGAAAAAAAAAAAAAAGGGTGGGTAAACGGGGATGGGAAGGGGGTTAGTGGGGGAGTTTTTGAATGTAAGAAGGGGAACAAAAAAATTAACGATTAAGAAAAATTTCAGAACATTAAGTTAACAGTGTCAATCAACAACAGACAACAATTAATTAACTCTTCAAAAACAATCTGCCAAAAGGGGATTTTGAGAATCAGGGGAAATACCGAAATAAAATCTTTATTTTTGTTTGTAAAAGGATATCTCTAGAGCCCAGTACACGAAAAATCGAGATTGTTATTTCTTTATGTCGTAAGAAAAGATAGGACTTTAAAAGAGAAAGATGGTGGGGAGATAATGGCTTTTGAAAAATACATAAAAATTTAAAATAAATTTTCCACTGAAACCCAAAAGCAAAAAGGGTTTTTTAAGTGTCAACACACAACTCTAGGAATGAAATGCACTTCATAAATATCAGAATCCCAAAGCCCCCATAAGGGTTTTTCAGTAATAATAACAGCCAAAAAGATTCAGTTTCAAATCGAAAACTTTCGCCCCCATCAAAAAAATCCCAAAGACAAAAAAGTTGAGGGATTACGAAAAGTCCTAGATTCCCAAAGGGTCAAAAAATTCTTTTAAACTTCAACACGAGGAAAATGAACTTTAAGACTTTTAAACCTGACCATGAAATAAAAAAAACAAAAAATAAATAAATAAACCCGAATAGAGGATAAAGAAAAGAAAAAAAATTGAAAAAAACCCCGAGAGGACGGCGGTTGGGGGGAAACTATCAAAAAAATTTAAAATTTTCAGGGTTTTTGAAATAAAAAAAAAAGTAAAAAACCGGAAAAAATAAATAAATAAAATAAACAAAAAAAAAAAAATAAAAAAATTTAAAGACCCAAAGTTCCCAAATAAAAATAGAATAAAAAAAAAAAATAAATAAAAGTTTTAAAATCAGAAATCCCCCCGCAACAGCGAAATACACAGGGGAATGGGCCCCCCCCCAGCGATCAAGTCAGCAGATTTGCCCCCCCCCCCCTCCCCCCCTCTCTCTTTTTGTTGTGTGTGTGTGTGGTGTGTGTTTTGTGTGTGTGTGTGGTGTGTTTTGGCGCGCGGGGCGCGCGTGTGTGTTTTTGTGAGGGAAAAAAAAAATCCCCACATGAAAATAAAAAGACGTGGGGGAAAAAAAAAAAAAAAAAAAAAAAAAAACCCACACACACACACACACACCACACACACACACACACACACAAAACACACACCCCACACACACACACACACACCCCACCCCACACACACACCACCAACAAACTGTTATCAAAGATAATGAAGTGAAAATTGTTATCAAAACTATCAGTTCAAGTTTTGGGCGGGGTTTGGATGATTTGGGGTGGCTTGCATTTGTGTTTGTAGGGTTTTTTTATTTACCGCCAAAAAAAAATTGGATTATCATTTTAGTTAATTGTAGTTCTCACTCGATATTTACAGGGGGGGGGCAAAATTTGGGTTATACGTAAGTATCAATCATTATTAAAATTGTTTAAATTTTCCGCTCTCGTTTAAGAGGAGTGTGTGAAATCCCGACGGAAAGCGGTTTGAGTTTCTGGGGGAATAAAGGGCCCCTTTTTTGCTTTTTTTTATTATCATGATATGCAAATTCATTTTTTTTGGTATAATAAAGCAATGAGTATTTTACGTTTTTTTTCTTTTTTAAATAACTGTATAGATCTACCTACTTTTGCCCCCCTTGTATTTTGTATACTGCCTAAAATCTGGATTATCATTCTTTTAAACTAGTTTTCATTCGCTATTGGAATTTTTTTTTTTTTAGGGCCCTTTAAAATTGGTTTCATTAAGTTAATTTGTAGTTTTAACTCGCTATTGTATTTTGTATTTTTTTGCCCAAAAAACCCCTGGATTATCATTTTTTTTAAACTTGTAGTTTTTAACTCGCTATTGTTTTTTTGTATTTTGTCTAAAATCTGGCGTTTTTTTTTTTCATTAAGTTAACTTGTATTTTTAAACTCGCTATTGTATTTTGTATTATTGTCTAAAATCTGGATTATCATTAATTTTTAACTTGTATTTTTTAACTCGTATTGTACATTATTATTGTCTAAAATCTGGTTTAAATCTTAAAGTTAACTTGTATTTTTTAACTCCCCTATTGTATTTTGTTTTAATTTTTCTAAAATCGGGAGAAATTTTTTTAATTGAAATTTGAATTATTCTATTTGTATTACCCCCTAAAAAAAATTTTGATTCTTATTATAAATTTGAAAATCCCTGGTGAGGCTTTAATTTTGGTTGGGGTTTGTTTTTTTGTATCACTCCCTTAAAATCTGATTTAATTATTATTTAACGAAATCTAAATTAGTTTTTAATCTGGGGGTTTTTTTTTGTATCATGCCAAAAATCTGTTTTTTTAAATTAGTTAACGAAATTGTTTATTTTATCATCTGTGTGTTTGTTTTTGTATCATGCCTAAAATGTTATGGTTATTTTTGTTTTAAAGCCCAGGCCCCACTGGTAGAAACCATATCAGGGTATAGCCCTTTCAAAAAAATACACAAAACTTCAACGGAAAAAAAAAAGGAAAAAGGGAAAAAAAAGTACACATGTTATCAAAGGGATTCGCGCACATATTCTAAGGAGATGCCCCTGGCGTTGGGCCACTCCGCCCCCAATTTTTTCGCACAGGAGATTTAAAAAAAAAAAATTTTTATAAATTTAAGCATAAATAAGGATACTAAAGGGGTATCTAAAAACCCTTCCTAAATTACCTAAAATTGCTTCCGCCCTATTCACTTCCCGCGAGGGCCAAAAAAAGCATCAATTTCGGTTATAGGTTAAGTCAATTATGAATCCCAAGAAAAAAAAAAGGGCCCCAAAACTTTTTTTAAAAAACCATAAAGGGGGAATGGAAAACCCGCAAAGCAGAACATGATAGGAAGAAAAAAGACAGAAAGCAAAAAGGGGGGGAAGAAAAAAAAAAAAAACAAATGACGGGAAAAAAAAAGGAACCCCCCTGGCACAAAACTTTCCCGAAGGTGGGGGGGTACTGTTATAATGAAAGAACCCCCCGGGATCATCACGGGAGGGGTGGGGGGGGGGGAGGGGGGGGGGGGGGGGATTCACCCCGCCTAAAATCTAAAATTTAAAATTTTTATTAGTTTTCCGATTTAACTAACATCAAAATTGCTTTGCATTACTGCCTAAAAAAATTTATCTATGTTTTAGTTAATGTTTTTTCTGATTAGCAAACAACACGTGTTTGTATTTGTATCAAATTCCTTAAAATTTTGAATCAGTTTTCTTTAATTTAACAGAAAAACTGATTAGCTTCAGTGTGTTTGTATTTGTTTTCACTAACTTTAAATCTGATTCATTTTTTAGTTTTTAAAGTTAAATTTTTGATTAGCCCTCACGGGGGTTTGTATTTGTTTCATTTAAAATAAAATTTTTGAATCATTTTATTTAAACGATAGTTTTTTATTAGCTAATTTAACACGGGGGTTTGTATTTGTATCACTGACTAAAATCTGAATCATTATTAGTTTTTAAAGATAGTACTGATTTTAAATATCATCAAAAAATTTGTTTCATACCTTAAAAACTGATTTATGTTTTGTTTCTGATCGCTCCCGGGTTATCATCATCAACGTGCAGACTTTTTTATTATATAAAACCCCAGGCTTGCTACAACAATACCTGCAGCGACAAAGAGACATTTTTTAAAATTTGATTTGGCAATATTCTTTTTACGACCAAACGTAAAGAAGGGGCGAAACCATTGCATAACAATAATGTATAAGCAAAAAAAAACAGCAACAAAAAAAAAAATCAACGAAAATGAACATCATAAAAAATTTAAACGAAAAATCAACTTTTAAACCCTTTGACTCCCTTACCCTATCCCCCAGCCCCTGCAAAAACGTTCCCCTTTGATTTCCCTCCCCCTAACCAAAAAGCGTTAAGTATTTTGGTGGATAGGGTGAGGGGTCAAAGGGTTAAGGTTTTTGCTTTGCTAGCATGGTTGACAGATGCAGGATGTGGGGGGGAGGGGGGGTGGGGAGTCAAAGGGGGTTAATTAATTAAACCGGGGCTTTCTTCGTTGATACCAAATCTTTTTGTTTTGTTTGATTTTATTAATTGCAAAAAGTTTAAAGACAAAGTCCGAGTTTCCCCTTTCCCCTTCACCCTGTCTATAGGCATCCTGATTGTCCCATGCTAGTAGCAAAGCAAAAATTTAAACCCTTTGATCCCCTCACCCCTCCCCCCTTCCTGTGCAGGAAGCTGGTGGAGAGGGTGGGGAGGTAAAAGGGGTTTTTTAAGTTTTTGCAGTTGCTAGATGGGTGCGGGAGGTCAAAGGGTTAATTTTTTTGCAGTGTAGTAGGTGGGGAAAAAAGGGTTTAAAAAACGGGATGGTATGATAAAGCGACCAGTCAATTTCAGATCTACGTAACATTAAAATGTCAAGTTTTCAGCCGTTTTTTTGTATTTACCAAAAGAGCCCGTGTTTTTTAAATTTAAACCCAACGGAGGCTTGGTCAAGTTTTGCGATATCAGGTTTTTTTTGTTTGTTTTTTGGTTTTGTGTTTTGTTTTTTTCTTTAAGTTCAGAGACAGAGAGACAGAGAGCGACACAGAGGAAAGAGACAGACAGACAGAGACCGGGAGACAGAAGATCGGAGAGACAGAAAGAAGAAGACAGAAGACAGACACGACAGACAGGACAGAGAGAGCCCGAGAAGAGGATACAGAAAAAACAGAGAGACAGACAGACCGAGAGAGAAGAAAGAAAGAAAGAAGACAGCAGAAGCAGACGGGAGAGAGACCGAGAGACAGGCAACCGAGTAGAGGAGACAGAGAGAAGAGTGACAGAAGAGACAAAATGGGAAAAAAAATAAACGATTAAGTTTCAGTTTCACCAATACTTTTACAATTTAGTGGTGTTGGAAAAAGGAAGTCGAAAAAAAAAAAAAAAAAAAAAAGAAAAAAAAAAACAAAGGAGAAGAGAGAGGGGGGACAGAGCAGACAGACAGATACCACACACCACACACACCCCACAGCGCCAACAGACAGAAGAAAGCCAACACAACACAACACCCACAAACACACACACAGCACACCCCAACACACACACACAACACACACACACACACACACACACACAACACTACCAACCAAACACGAAAGAGCGTCGAAAGGAAAACCGATTTTTAAATTTCACCAGACGCTTCCATTTTGACTAAACCCCTTTTAAAGCCAGTTTTTAGCACAAAAAAAATTAAGTCACGGGAAAAGTCCCCCTTTTTTCCTTGGTGACCATCACCAATTAGGCTGCAGTTATGTGATAGTGTGTTTGTCTGTGTGTACTTTGTGGTGGTATGTGGGTGTGGGGTTTTTCCCCTTAAATCCTTGGTGAGTTGTTTGTGTTTGTGTTTGTGTGTGTGCGTATGTGTGTGTGATTTTTCCTTGGTGAGGGGTTTTTTGTGTTTTGTGTACGTGTGCGTGGTAGTGTGTGTGTGCCTTTTTCCTTTGGGGGACTATGCAAAATGTGGTACGTTAACCCGAGTTGTGGTTTGTTGTGTGTGCGTGTACGTGGTTGTGTGTGGCTTTTTTCTTGGTGAGTGTTTTGTCTGTGTGTGTGCGTATGTGTTTTGGTCTGTGTATGTCTGTGTGAGTTGTGTTTGTCTGTATATACATACAATTAAAATTTATATAAAAAATATATATTATATATATAATATTTTATATATATAATATATATGTGTGTGTGTGTGTGTGTGTTTTTGTGTGTGTGTGTGTTGTGTGTGTGTGTGTGTGGGGGGTCTGTGTGTGTAGGAATTACGAATGTATTTTGTCTGCGTGCGCCCGTGCTTGTGGTGTTTTTACCCCGTGTACTTGAAAAAGGACTGGTCAATTATATTCTCCCCCCCCCCCCCCCCATTGTTTTTTATTGAAAAATCATTCGGGGAAAATAAAAACCCCTTTTTAATTCGTTTTTAACTAGCTTAGTTAAACTCAAATCAATACAAAAAAACAAAAAACGAAACAAAAACAAAATAAAATAAAATGAAAAAAATAAAAATAAAATAAATAAAAAAAAAATAAAAAAAATGAAAAAAATAAATAGAATTTAAAAAACACGAATGCTTTTAAAGAATTAACTGTTGGGGGGGCAGAACTAAATTTAAATTTTGTTTATAATGTTCTTTTATTTAAAAAAGGTTGGGAAACAAAGGGGAAAAAAAAAGAAAGAAAGCACGACGAGCAAACAACAGGAAAACAGACTGCAGAAAGACGAAACATGGAAAAAAGGCAGGAACAGCAGACACAGAACAAAAACAAACAGAGACAGACTGACAGAAAAACCAGAGTCTATGTTTAAAATTTTTGGTCATTAAAATTTATGAAGATACCAAAGGCAGAGGAAGGAAATAAGAGCAAATTTTTTGTTTTTAAAATGGAC
>JAPXFY010006585.1:7500-12413 GCA_030674185.1 Monoplex corrugatus | reverse complement strand
ACAAAAAAAAAAAAAAAAGGGGGGAAAAGGGGAAGAAAAGAAAAAAGGGGAAAAAAAAAAAAAAAAAAAAAAAAAAAAAAAAAAAAAAAAAAAAAAAAAAAAAAAGAGAAAAAAAAAAAAAAAAGGGAAAATAAAATACAAGAAGAAAGCAAGCAAGCAAGCAAACAAACAACAACACAAAACAAATAAAACAACCACGCCAATAATGAACGAAAAACGTGGAAATGACTGTTAATATTATTGATGTCTTGTCATTTTACCCCTCATTAATCCGTTTTTTGTTCTTGTTGTTGTTATTCTCATTATCCTCTTATCATCTATCTGGCAATTATTTTTGCAAGTTGTCTCAAATGTGCCTGTTTGTGAAACGCGGGACGTCTTCTCATATTCGCCTGATTGTCTGCAGATTCTTCATAATGTCTGGATTCTTTGTGATTTCTTTCTTTCTGTTTTTTTTTTGTTTTTTTGTTTTTTTTCTTATTCATTATCCTGTTCAGTTTTTGTTGCTGTTTGTTTGTTCGTTCGGTTTCCGTTCTACCTCCTTCACAGCCGTGACAGATGAGTACACCTTTGGTATGAAATGTTAACGGTCTTGAAGTTTTGCCAGTCTGCTTTCTAGTGGTTTAAATTTTTATTCCACTTAACAGACCATTTGTCTGTAAGTATTTCGGCAATGTCTGGGATTCTTCTTCTTTTTTTTAAAACACTTTTTTTTCTTTTCGTTTCTTTCTTTTTTTTTTTTTTTCTTTTGTTGTTGTTGTTGTTGTTGTTTTCATTGTTTCTTTTTTTCTTTTCCTTTTTTTTTTTTCTTTCTTTGTTTCTGTCTTCTTTTTTTTTCTGTATTTCTTTCATTTTTTCCTTTCCTTTTCTTTCTTTCTTATGTTCCTCATTCGACATTTCCTGAAATCGTTTTAGTTTTTTTTTTTTCTTTTTTTCTTTTTGCTTCTTTTTTGTTCTTTCTTTCTTGGATACTGTGGGATTTTTTCTGGTTTTCTTTCTGTCTTTCATTTTTAAAAAATTATTTTCCTTCTCTTTCTTTCTTCCACGATGCCTGGACTGTTTCTGGTATTGTGTCTTTCTTTCCTCTTTCTTTCTTAGGCAATGTCTAGAATCTCTGATTTTTATTCCTTTGTTTCTTTCTTTCATCCCTTAGTTCTTTCTTTTTTTCTTTTTTTTTCTGTTTTTTTCGTTTGTCATAGACGATGTCAGGAACCAGGAACCATTTTAGTATTTTCTCTCTCTCTTTATTTTCGACTATGTCTGGAATCGGTCAGTTTATTATATTTTTTCTTTCTATTTTTTCAGTTTCCCCATCAGGTCTTCTTTCTTTTTCCTACGCGTTTTCTTCTCTCCTTTTTCTCTTTCTTTTTAATGTTCCTCTTCATGTACCTGTTGCTGGTTTTTGCAGTTGTATTCCTCTTCTTCTTTCCTTACATAGTTTTCTTCTTTCTTCCTGTTTGAAGGATTTTTTTTACAAAGTGGGATGATGTAGGTAGCGTGGATATCTGCTTTACAATTATATACGAAACTGTGGACAGGCTGTCATAGCTCCAGGAAAAGGAAAGAAGGTTATGTCCCTTGATAAACAAACAACAAAGAGACGAAAGGCAAGGGAAACAATCGTTTGTTTGCTTTTCTGGGGTGATGACATTCTGTCTATATGTGCCTTACCTTTCCCTGGCAATTTATATGAACAAATATTGTACATGAATCACTCTCTCTCTCTCTCTGTCTCTCACTGTCTGTCTCTCTCTCTGTCTCTGTCTGTCTGTCTGTCTCTCTCTCTGTCTCTCTGTCTCTCTGTGTCTCTCTGTGTCTCTCTGTCTCTGTTTCTGTCTGTCTGTCTGTCTGTCTGTCTCTCTCTCTCTCCCTCTCCCTCTCTCTCTCTCTTTCCCTTTCTCTCATAATTATGCGCTTTATTTTTTAGTCAGTCCCTGGCAATCATTCTCCTTTTTCTAAGTATAAACATATAGACAAGTATTGTCCATGAACAATCCTCTGTCTCCCTCCATCCCTCTCTCTCTCTTTGTCTCTATTTCTCTCTGTCTCTGTCTCTCTCTCTCAGTCTCAGTCTGTCTGTCTGTCTCTCTCTCTCTCTCTCTCTCTCTTTCTTTCTCCTCATGAGCTTTTCCTTGGATTTTCTACTATGATCTGAATGGTTTCATCCATCTTGATGTTGGGGTTGCTAGTATTTTTCTTTTTTTTAAAAATGTGTTCTTTCTCTCTCTCTTTCTCCCTCTCTCTATCTCTCTCTCCCTCCCTCCCTCCTTCCCTCCCCCCCCTCTCTCTCTCCCTCTTTCTTTTCGTGAGTTTTTCTTTAGATTTTGTACCATGGTCTTCGTGGTTTCCTCCATCTTGATGTTTAGGTTGCTGGTACTTTTCGTTCTTGTTTATTTATTTTCTCAGCTCAGTCTTGTTCGTTTGTTTCCTGCTTCTAAACCTTTTCCAACAACATGTCTCTCTCGTATTTTGTTGTCTTTATTTATCCTCTGTAGACGTGACAGGCGGATACGGAAAGCTGCAGTGTGAATTGTTAGTACAGTGGCATTGAATGATTGTCATGTCTCCATTTCCTTCATCTTTGTAGCTGTGGTTTTCATCCTGGTTGGTGTGTGTGTTGTTGTTGTTGTTGTTGTTGTTGTTGTTGTGTGTGAGTGTGTGTGTTTGAGTGTGTGTGTGTGTGTGTGTGTGTGTGTTTGAGTGTGTGTGTGTATGCATGTATATCATACATGTACAGAGAGAGAGAGAGAGAGAGGGAGAGAGAGAGAGAAAGAGAGAGAGAGAGAGAGATGTTTGTGCGTGCGTGATTGTGCGCGAGTACGTGCGTGTATGCATGTGCGTGTGTGGTGTGTGTGTGTGTGTGCATGTGTGTGTGTGTGTGTGTGTGCGTTTTTGCGCGCGCGTGGTGTGTGTGTGTGCGCTCGCTCGCACGTGCATTTGTATGTATGGGTATGTTTGAAGTTGGCCTGGTGTTGGGAAAGTAAAATGCAGCAGATTTAAAGTGTGATTGTTTTAAAAACACTAACAAATACGAAATTTCTTGGAAAAAAAAAAAAGACTGAAATTTATCGACAGCGGTAAACTACACCTGCTCGGTACCATGCATTCAACAGGTAAGCCAGAGAACAGACATCTGTTGTTTGTGTCTGTAAAAAAACGTCAGGTGTAAAAGACCTTATTAACAACAGTGCTGGTGAAAAAAAGGAAATCATGTAGACACGCCAGACCCATCCGAACTCCTTCGGCCTACCCCCGACAAGATGCTGCTTAATGGATTAACACCCTCATCAGAGTCTACCTATAAACAAGTTGACTCCTAGGAAGTTACCTTGTTTTTCTGTTGCCAAAGCATCATCCGTCCACATACTTCCTTGTTCACCGAGTTCACAGCCTGCAGCATTTGGCTATTTGTGTTTGCAGTCTCTGGTCTCTTTCTCTCTATCTCTGTCTCTGTCTCTCACTCTCTGTCTTTCTGTATGTCTGTCTGTCTGTCTGTTTTTCTTTTTTTTTCTTTCTTTCTCTCATTCTCTCTCCCCCCCCCCCCCTCTCTCTCTCTCTCTCTTTGACTCTGTCTGTCTGCCTGTCTGTCTTTGTCTCTTTTTCTCTGACTCTGTGTCTGTCTCTCTGTCTCTCTGTATGTATGTCTCTCTGTCTCTCGCCTACTCTCTCTGTCTTTATCTCTCTCTCTCTCTCTTTGTCTCTGTCTGTCTGTCTGTCTCTCTCTCTCCCTCTCTCTCTCCTACTCTCTCTCTCTCTTTATCTCTCTCTCTCTCTGTCTCTCCCTGTCTCCGTCTCTGTCTCTCTTTCTGTGTGTCTGCGTGTCTGTTTATCTGTCTGTCTGTCTGTCTGTCTGTCTCTCTCTCTCTGTCTGTCTGTCTCTCTTTCTCTCTCTCTCTCTCTCTCGTTCTCGTGTGTGTGTCAAGAATGGTTTCATTATCTTGAAAGTCATTAAATGTGTAATACATACGGTGAGTATAAAAGCTGTCTTGAAAAATAAAAATGTATTGAATCAATCAAAATGATCAATTACTGAACATCCTTTTCACGATTTTGAATTGGGGTCCCAAAAAATAAACTGCCATGGAGTTTAAAGTATTATCCACAAGAGATGTCCGTTTTGTTCATCTAAACAAGAAGACGAGATCCACGTCAGATGCGTCTGTCCTCAGTATTCTGGCCTGAGAAGCAAGTTTCTGAATATTAGTTATGCTATATCGTTTCACATTCAGATAGCTAAATTATTTGTTAGTTGAAATGAGGATGTCACGTTTAACTATAGTGTATTCATATATTTCATGGTAGGTAAACGGCGTAAGTTAATGGGTGACTTAACTTGATAAACATCAAGAATGGAATTATGCCTTAATCCATAAACAGAAAACACACGTGAGGGCACACAACACACTCATACCACATTCAACGTTCATAACGTTCGCCTTGTACTCGAAAAGAAAAAAGCTGACCACATATATCCTCTCCTGGCACAACTTCACTGGCTCCCTGTATCATAATAATAATAATAATAATTACAATATTTATATAGCGCAAAATCTTGATAAAATCAAATCTAAGCGCTGAAGCAGATACACACGCACGCACGCACGCACGCACGCACTCACACACACCACGCACGCACACACACACCACACACACACACACACACACGCATGGTTATAAATGGGGAGAAAGAATAAAAGCAATAAAAGCAAGAATAAAAGCAATGGAAAATTATAGAGAGCATAGCATATACAATTATATATTATAACCATGTGATTCCCCTCCGAGCGGAGACAGGCTGCAGAGGGGGGGGGGGGGGGGGGTTGAGTGAGGTTAGGATTTTATGCGGAGGAGAAAAGGTGAGTTTTGAGAGCGGACTTGAAGGAGACAAAAGTAGGTTGCTGACGGACTGAGAG
>JAPXFY010006585.1:0-2500 GCA_030674185.1 Monoplex corrugatus | reverse complement strand
AGTAGTTTTTTTTAATTTTTGCAGTTGGTGGATTGGGTGAGGGAATCAAAGAGTTATAACGTGCGTATTTGATATTTTTGATATTCTGCATACGTATACACACGAGGAGGGTTAATTTAAAGCATTGGCAGGTGTGGACAATACTGACCTGGAACATTGGAAACAAACTTCATTCTTTTATCTGCCGGGTGGAGGTATCCATAGGGATCAAGCCCAGAACATTCTGACCGGAAGTCCAACGTTTTTATTCTTGTTTTTTGTTGTTTGTTTTGTTTTTTTGTCCGTTTGACTGCTGTGCTCCAGTACATGTCGGTTTAAAGTACATGTACATATGGTTAAGACAGACTGAGTGCACCTGCACTGTCTAAACAGGAGAAGAGAGGCAACGTGGTTCAGACGTTCGCCTGCCAAAAACTAAACACTAGGTTCCAAGATTTGTTTCCCGTAGAGGCCCCGACTTTTCTCCTCAGTTTGACCGGAAAATCAAACTGAACGTCTAGTCCTTCGGAAAGGGACGAAAAAACGAATCGGACCCGTATGCCTTCTCCCTCCGCTCGCTAAAGATCCCACGGCAGTTGGATATCGTGAAGAACAGGGCAGTGCCCGGCTGCCTTGGTATATATAAAAAAAATAGAGGGGTACGTTGATTTCCCAGGACCCACCGCTTGAAGACCAATTGGCCTTCTTGCCTTTCTGAAGTCTTGGTAAAAAAAAAAAAAAGTATGAATATGAATATGAATTTGAAGCGAGGGAGAGGGGATGGGTGCCACCCTCGTGGTACTGGACCCCGGAATAGTCGAGGTCTCTGCCACATCACTCCCTTAAGAACCCTGGGATTATGGAACTATCTAGGTAGGACTTCAGGACCTGGCCAGCTCATGGGTTTATGTGCAGGCATAAGGCTTGTGCCGTGATCATTCTGGGTCTTCTCCATCACATGGCATCTGTGACGTTAGTGCATATGGAATTCATTCTGAGTGCGGAGATGCCATCTTGAGAAAATGAAACTGGAACTGACACTGTCTGAACAAGGACAAACAATGTGTCATCTCCAGGGCACAAGCGTGGGCATGGTGATGAGGGGAGAAGCAGCTGTTGTCCATGCAGCAAGTCCTACCCATCTCTCTCTGTGTCTCTGTCTCTCTCTCTACCTCTCTCTCTCTCTTTGTCTGTCTGTCTCTGTCTGTTTGTCTGTCTGTTTGTCTGCCTGTTTGTCTGTCTGTCTGTCTGTCTCTGTCTCTATCTCTCTCTCTCTTTGTCTGTCTGTCTGTCTGTCTCTGTCTGTTTGTCTGTCTGTTTGTCTGTATGTCTGTCCATCTATCTGTTTGTCTGCCTGTCTGTTTGTCTGCCTGTCTGTCTGTCTATCTGTCTCTGTCCATCTGTCTCTGTCTCTCTTTGTCTGTCTGTCTGTCTCTGTCTGTTTGTCTGTCTGTCTGTCCATCTGTCTGTTTGTCTCTTTGTCTGTCTATCTGTCTCTGTCTCTCTGTCTATCTCTCTCTCTTTGTCAGTCTGTCTGTCTCTCTGTCTGTTTGTCTGTCTGTCTGTCTGTCTATATATCTCTGTCTCTGTCTCTGTCTCTCTCTCTCTCTCTTTGTCTTTCTGTCTGTCTCTGTCTGTTTGTCTGTATGTCTGTCTCTGTTTGTCTGTCTGTCTGTCTGTCCATCTGTCTGTCTGTCTATCTGTCTCTGTCTCTGTCTGTCTCTCTCTCTCTCTCTCTCTCTCTCTCTCTCTCTCTCTCTCTCCTCTGATGATGTTGATCAATTGTGGTGTACGGTTGTGTACCATCCGTAGGTGATTGCTTGATGTAAAAAAAATAATAGTATGCCTATGCCATGTCCGCGAAAGTAAATATGTGTGTTTGTTCTTGTTCTGTCTGTCTCTCTTTCTCTTTCTCTCTCTCTCTCTCTCTCTCTCTCTCTCTGTCTCTCTTTCCACGTGGCTGACATATCAAAGGGAATGGCAAAGGCCAACACAGTCAAGTGCCAGCTGTGTCGCAGTAGTTGCCAGAAAGCTCCCAAATAAGCGTCAGTCCACAGAGCATCTCTGCGACTTCGACTCGGAATATTCCCTCGGGGTTCACTATCAAAGCCTTCCGTATGGATGAGTGTGACCGTAAGACAGTGTAGGTTTCAAAGCATAGTATAGTTTCCCACGAGATTTACCGGCAAAGTCTTCCCCCAGATCAGTATGTCCGTAAGACAATATATAAGTTTCAAAGCAAAGCTGACCTTTTCCAAAGCGGTCTACCTTTCCGGTAGACGAGTCCTATCTGCCCTGATCAATCATTAACAGGAAATATCGGATTGCATATTCAGATAGATAAATAGATAGATATATAGATATATAGATCGATAGATAGATAGATAGATAGATAGATAGATAGATAGATAGATAGATAGATAGACAGACAGACAGACAGCCAGGCAGATAGATAAATAAATAAATACATGAATAGATAGAAAGACAAACAGACAGATAGATAGATAGGTAGATAGATATG
>JAPXFY010006584.1:7500-12415 GCA_030674185.1 Monoplex corrugatus | reverse complement strand
ACACACACACAAACACAAAACACAAACACCCCCCAAACACACGGCACCCCAACACTCACTCACGCACCCATATATATATACACACATGCAATACCCCACGCACACATACAGACGCACCCCCGCTTTTAAACGCGCACGCGCGCACACCCCCACACACACCCCACCCGCCGCGCCACAAAATAATACGACACCCCCGCACACGCACACTCACACACAACACATAATACCCCACACACTAATACACACAACATAATACACACACACCATATAATACCACCCCGCGCTTTACACGGGCCCCAAATTATGTGGATAGACATTAAATGCAGTTAAAAAAAACAAAAAAAAACCCGCACACACGTTAAACACACACACACACCCCACACACACCCCCTCACACACACACACAAACACACAACACACAAACACACCCCCACACAAAAAACACACACCCCAACACCCCGCACGCACGCACCCCAAAACACACACCCCCCCAAAACACACACACCCCCCCGTACTCACGGGACACAATCTCTCAAGGATAATAGGACAATCACTTCCAACAACTTCAAAAAAGGGGGAAAATCACCCCCTACATCTTCAGAGTTATAGGACAATCACTCCCCACAATTTTCTGATTTAATTTTGGACAATCACTCCCCTACAACTTAAGAGTTATAGGACAATCACTTCCAAAACAACTTCAGATTTATAGGACAATCACCCCCCCTAAAAACTTCAAGTTATAGGACAATCACTTTCCATACAACTTCAGATTTAAAGGGACAATCACCCCCCCTTCAACTTAAAGGGGTTATAGGACAATCATTTCCCTACAACTTCAATTTAAAGGGGCCCAATCCTCCCCTTACAACTTCAGAGTTATAGGCAATCACCCCCTACAATTTCGGGAGTTTTTGGACAATCTTTTCCCCTTCCCCCTTTTGGTTTGGCCCTTTTCCTGTCCCACTTGGGAAGGTTTTCCATTTCCCCCCTTGGTTATGGCTCCCCAATGTGGGTGTTTAGGGCATGCGTGTCCGTGGATTGTGTTTTTGGGTGATGTTTTTGTGTGTTGTGTGTTTGTGGTGTGTGGTGTGTGTGTATGTGTGTGTGTTTTTTGGGGTTTTTGTTGTGTTTTTGTGTGGTAGTGTTGGGGGGTGTGGTTTTGTGTGGTTTGTGTGTGTGTTTTTGGGGTGGTGTTGTGTTTGTGTGTGTGTGGTGTGGTGTGTTGTGTGTGGTGTGTGGTGTGGTGTGTGTGTGGGTGTTGGGGTGTGTGTTTTGTGTGGGGTGTGTATGTGTTTTGTGTATGGTGTGTGTGTGTGTTGGTTTTATGTTGTGTGAAATGTGTGTTGTTGTGTGTTTGTATGGGGGGTGGGGGTGTGGGGGTGTTGTGTGTTTTGTGTGGTGTGGTGTTGTGTGTGTGTGTGTGTTGTGTGGGGTGGTGTGGGGGTTGGGGTTTTGTTGTGTGTTGTGTTTTGGTGTGTGTGTGGTTGTGTGTGTGGGGGGGGTTGGTGGGGTGGTGTTGGTGTGGTGTGGTGGTTTTG
This sequence comes from Monoplex corrugatus, assembly GCA_030674185.1. Lineage (NCBI taxonomy): Eukaryota > Metazoa > Mollusca > Gastropoda > Littorinimorpha > Ranellidae > Monoplex > Monoplex corrugatus. The sequence goes on along the minus strand of JAPXFY010006584.1, from coordinate 10,874 downwards.
GGGTGTGTATTTTGTGGGTGGTTATGGGGGGGTGGTAGGTGGGGTGTGTTGTGTGTGTGGTTTGGTGTGTGTGGTTGGGTGTGTGTTGTGTGTGTGGGGTTTTATGATTGTGTGTGTGTGCGTGTGTGTGTGGGGTTGTGTGTGTTGTGTGGTGTTGTGGGGGTGTGTGTAGTTGTGTGTGTGTGTGAATTGTTTTGTGGAGATTTGGTTGTGTGCGTTGTGTGATGATTGTGTGTGTGTGGGTGTGTACGCGCGCGCGCGCGCGCACGTTGTTGTGTGTGTGTGTGTGTGTTGTTTTTTGTTAACAGAGAAATGTCGTTGTCTCTCCTGTCTCGTTTTTTTTCATCCCTGAAATTTTTACCTGTCGGAAGTCCATGACATGCTGGTGGTAAAGCTAGCAGCACGGGAGAGTAAACCTCCTTTGATGTGGCAAAAAGGCGCGGGTTTAAAAATAGGGTAAAATCCCGCGCATTTTGTGTTGGTGTGTGTTGTTTTGTGTTTTGTGTATTTTTTGTGTGTGCATGTGTTTTTTTGGGTGTTATTGTCGTATATCTTTTGTTTGTGGGGTGTGAAAGGGTGTTTGTGAGTATTGTGTGTATGGGGCGTACGTGTCCCGTACGTGTCGTATATATATATATATATAAAATTATATACACACACAATATATATATATATATTTTAAGCATATATATATTAATTTGTGTGTGTGTGTTTTTTTGAAATGTGTTTGTGTGTGTGCATATTTTGTGGGGCTCGTGCTGCGTGAGTGTGTGGGTGTGTTGTTCGTTCTTTTCCTTGATTTAACTTTTTTTCCCATTCTGAGTAAAATTAGACGGAAGTGGGGTGTGTGTGCGTGTGTGTAAAAAGTCCGTTTTTGTATGTGAGGTTGTATGACAGAAAGAGAGAGAGAGAAAGGGGAGAGGAGAGAGAGAAGAGAGGGGTTAGAGAGAGAGAAGAGAGAGGGGGGAAGAGAGAGACAAGAGACAAGAGAGTGTGTGGAGGGGTTTGTGCGTGTGCGTGTGCGTGAACGCGCGCGCGCGCGCGTGTGTGTGAAATGTGTGTGTGTGTTTGTGTGTGTTGTGGTACTGTCCCTGAAATTTTTTAAAAAGCTGTAGGGCGGGAGACGAAAACTGTGTTCTGCCCGGCAATTTCACCCCTCTCACGGAACCTTGGGTTGTTTTTTTTTTTTAAAGCCTCTTCTTTTTCTTTTTCCCTCACTCCGGGTTTTTTCCCCCTTTCTTCTCATCTCTATCAACTTTATTATAACTTCTCTAATTTTTTTTCTTTTTGTCTCTTTTTGAACAAAGAAGACTTTCAGGAGATAGCCTCTGCTTGCGTCACATACACACACACACACACACACAAAACAAAACACACCACACACACACACACACCCACACCATATATATATATACACAAAAAACACAACACCCCTACGCAAGTGCGACAAAAGGGAAAAGGGAAGGGAAAAGGGGAGAGGAAGAGGCAGGGGAAGAGAGGGGGATAGGGGAGAGAGAGAAAGAGAGGGAGAGAGAGGAAAAAGAGAGGGGGGAGAGAAAGAGAGAGGGATAGAGAAGAAAGAAAGAATGGGTCAGAGAGAAAAAAGGGGGGGAAAGGGGAAGAGAGAGAAAGAAAGAAAGAGAGAAAGAAAGAGAAAAAAAAAAGAGAAAGAGAGAGAGAGAGAGAAAGAGAGATAAAAACAGGGATTGAGAGAGAGGGAGGAGAGAGAGAGAAAAGAGAGAGAGAGAGAGAGAGAGAGAGCGATTAAAGAGTGTGGTATGTGTGTGTGTATAGGTGGGGTGTATGTGTTTGTTTTATTGTGCGGGCGTATTGTTTGTTCCATTCCTTAATATCTTTCGAGCATGCACAGCGGGGGGAAAGTCTGCATTATATAAAAATGAAAATTATTATCAAAATCAATAAAGTGTTTAAAAGTTTCCATTTTATCCCCCCTCACGCTCAACAAGGTCAATCCCCGTACCCTTTTCACACAGAGGATGAACTGAGGTCGACTCAAACTCCTGCGGCCCGACCCGATTTGACCGCGAAGGGCTACAAAGTTACCCGTGAACCAGCATGGCCTCCCTGAAATCAAAAAATTTGCATAAAATGAGAAAGGGGTTGAGCCACTGGGTTTTTTGGAGGGGGGTTGATTTCAAGAGAGATATGGAAAACATACACTGCCCCACAACTTCGAGTTATAGGACAAGCACTCCCCCTCAACTTCAGAGTTATGGACAATCACTCCCCCTACAAATTCGAGTTTAGGACAATCCTCCCTCCAACTTTAGAGTAATATAGGGCAAACACTCCCCGTACAACTTCAAGTTTAAAAACAATCATTCCATACAACTTCAGATTATAGGACAATCATTTCCAACAACTTCAAATTATAAATCACTCCCTTACAACTTCAGAGTTTTTGGACAATCAGTCCCTACAAAGTCGAGTTATAGGACAATCATTCCCCTACAACTTCAAATTTTTGGACAAAGCTCCCTTTCAATTTAGATTATAGGACAATATCCCCTTTCAACTTTAGAGTTATAGGACAAATTTCTCCCTTACAACTTCAGAATTTAAAGGGAAAACATTTACCTTCCCCCTTAGTTTGGGGTTCTCTTGCCTTCCCTTGGTGCCACTAGGGGTCCCATATTGCCCCCTTTTTCATGGCTCCGCGAATGTCCCCTGATAGGGCACGTGGGGTGTCCGTGGACTGTGGGGGTGTGTGTGGTGTTGTGTGTGTGTGTGTGTGTGTGTGTGTTTTTGTGTTGGGTTTTGTGTGTATGTGTGATGTGGGGTGTGTGTGGTTGTAGTGTGTGTGTATGGTGTGTGTGTTTTGGTGGGGTGTGTTTGGTGTGTGTGTGTGTGTTTTTGTGTGTTTTTGTGTTGGGTGTTGTGGTGTGGTGTGGTTGGTGTTGTGTGTGTGTGTGTGTTGTGTGTGTTGTGGTGTGTTGTTGTGGTGTTGGTGTTGTGTGTTGTGTGTGTTGTGTGTTTTGTGGGTTGTGTTGTGTGTGTGTGTGTTTTGGGGGTGTGTGTTTGAAATTGTGTGTGTGATGTGTGTGTGTGTTGGTGGTGTGAGGATTGTGTGGGGTGTGGTGTGTGTGTTTGGTGTGTGGGTGGGGTTGGGTGGTGTGATTGTTTTGTGTGGTATTTGGGGGTTTTGTTGTGAGATTGGTTGTGTGAGATTTGTGTGTGTGTGTGTGGTGTGTGAGGGTTGGTGGTAGTGTGTGTGCGCACACGTGTGTGTGTGGTGTTTCTTTGTTAAAAGATAATGTCGGGTCTCTCCTGTCCGTGTTTTTTCATCCCTGAAAAGTTACCTTCCGGAAGTCCCTGACATGCTGGTGGTAAAAACTGCCACGGGAAGTGACCTC
>JAPXFY010006583.1:10000-12416 GCA_030674185.1 Monoplex corrugatus | reverse complement strand
CCTAAAAAAAAAAATAAAAAAAAAAAAAAAACCCCCCCCCCCAAAAAAACCCCCCCCCACCCCCAACACACCATACATTTTTTTGTGTGTTGTGTGTGGGGTTGTGTGTGTTTTGTGTGGTGTGGGGTGTGTGTGGTGTGTGTGTGTGTGTGTGTGTGTGTGTGTGTGTGTGTGTGTTTGTTTGTGTGATTGTTTATTTCCGATGTCAGTGAGTATCTGCCTCTTAAAAAAAGGAAGTTTAAAGACTTGCTTTATTATTTATCTGAAGCCCCATAGAGGCAAATTCTAGACCAAGAACGATAAGCGAGGTAAACGGAATTATCAACATTGACACAGTTGCAACCCTTGAAAGAACGTTTTTTGTGTGTGTGTGTGTGTGTGTGTGGTGTTGGTGTGTGTGTGTGTGTGTGTGTGTGTGTGTGTGTGTGTGTGTGTGTGTGCACGCGCGCGTGTGTGTGTGCGCGTTGCGAGTGTCCGACGGAAGATATTCAAAGGTTCAGTACCTTTGTTTATTTATTCATTTAATTATTTTTATTTATTGATTTTTTGTCTTATTTATTTCATTATTTATTCATTTCAGTATTTCATTTATTCATTTATTTATTTATCTACATGTATTTATTTATTTATTCATTAATGTCTATGCATTTATTAATACTTTGTCTTTTTTGTCATAATACTTTGTCTTTTTGTCAATGTTCCAAAATTGTAATAGTTTGTTGGGTTTTAAAGATGTTTTCGTGGTGTAATCGCTCGAGTGCAAACATGTTAAAAAAACAACAACTAAATTTAACGAAGCACAGAACAATAAAACAAAGAAAAACAAAAAAGAACACACACACACACACACACACACACACACACACACACACACACACACACACACACACGCACACACACACACCACACACGCGCGCACACACACATGCACACGCATACACACACGTGCGTGCGCGCACAGAGAGAGAGAGAGAGAGAGAGAGAGAGAGAGAGAGAGAGAGAGAGAGGGAGAGAGAGACGTTGAGAGAGACAGAGTTAGAGAGACAGACGGAGAGAGAGAGAGATTGACGGAGAAAGAGAGAGAAAGAGAGAGAGAGAGACAGAGAGAGAGAGAGACAGAGAGAGAGAGAGAGAGAGAGAGAGAGAGAGAGAGAGAGAGAGACGGAGAGAGAGAAACACGAGTTAGAGAGTCAGACGGAGAGACAGAGACTGACGGAAAGAGAGAGAGAGAGAGAGAGAGAGAGAGAGAGAGAGAGAGAGAGAGAGAGAGAGGATGGGGGGGGGGGGAGAGGCAGAGAATAAAATGTCTGCACATATTTACGTCACGAAATATGACAGACGCAAGTGTATGGCCAACTGACCTTTCTTAATTATATGCATGAGACAAGAGGGAAACAAATACACAACACTTAGAAAAATAAACAAACTCACAGGTCTTGCCTGAAATTTTGTTGAGCTGGAAGAAATGACCTCTCATCTTAATGCTCCAATTTTTGTGGTTGTGTCAAATTAGTGTTTCGTACGTCCTGTTCACCAACCCCCTCCCTCCCCCTCCCCCAATCCTCTCCAATTCTAGAACTTGTCAGGGCATAGGGTTTTCCACAGGCTGACAGTGAATGCCAGACAACTGATGGCAGCTTGAGAACAGCGCATATGGGGAATTGTCCAAATGCTAGAATCACATTTGTATCAATTATTATTACTATTATTATGATTATTACTATTATTATTATTATTATTGTTATTATCATTATTATTATATCATCGTCATCATCATCATCATCATCATCATCATCATTAACATTAGTATTATCATCATCATTATTATCATTATTATCATTGTTATTATTATTATTATTATATTATTATTGTTATTATTATTATTATTATTATTATTATTATTATTATTATTATTATTATTATTATTATAATTATCATTATTATTATATGAATATACATGTACATATATTTTCTTTTTTTTTAATGTCTCAAGCTTCAATCTAGAAACGTAGACGAGTGCGGAAGGCATGCGAAGTAAGGTCGATAACCGAGAAATCTTCCTGAAGCCATCGAGAGTGCTGCAGTTATTGCCCTTGGTTTAATGCACATCTCAATCGATGGCCAACGTGAAACGGGTTCTGCAGTTAACTTCACTTTTAGACAATAACAACGCATGTGCATTCAAGTGATGTAAACTGTTGATAACGTCAGTTTGCTCTGATGTTAAAAATTATCTTTTGCTTGGGCAAAGCACTTTTAGAGATTTTATTGCAATCTCTGTCTGTCTGTCTGTCTGTCTGTCTGTCTCTTTGTCTGTCTGTCTGTATGTGTGTGTGGTGTGTGTGTGTGTGTGTGTGTGTGTGTGTGTGTGTGTGTGTGTGTGTGTGTGTGTGTGTTCTGTTTTCTTTCTCTGTCT
>JAPXFY010000658.1:37500-42500 GCA_030674185.1 Monoplex corrugatus | reverse complement strand
ATAAACTATTTTTATATATGTCAATTCTTGGACGGATAATTTTGAATTGATTTTGTCTTGAGTTTGAGTATGATCGCACATTCTGATTAAACAAATTGAGAAGATATTGCGGAACATTCCTTTTTGATACTTTAAACATTGTGATACCTTTATTGAACATTAAGTGTGACTTTAGAGGGAGGATTCCTAACTGTTTAAGTTTTTCATCTGTTGTTAAAGTGGGATCTGGCATGATAAGTTTTGCTGCCCTCCTATGTAAGGTGTTCAATTTTTTTAGATGAACTTCACATGAGCTATCCCACAGTGTAGAGGCATAATCTATGTGCGATTTAATATGAGCATTATAAAATAATTGGCGTGTGTTTGTATCTGTTAGATATCTTAATTTGGACAGAATAAATAAGTTCTTGGAGATAATCCTGCATAAATAATCAATGTGGTTTTGCCAGGTAAGATTATGATCAATGAGAACTCCCAGTAGACGGTGTTCAGGTATTTGTGCAATAGAATTACCTCTCAAAGACAGATTGAGTGACAGAGGGCCAAGCTGCCGTTTTTGGCGTGTGCATATAACCATACATTCAGTTTTCGTAGGGTTCAAAGCCATGGCGTTTTTAGCACACCAATCAGAAATTTCATTTAGGCTCTTTTGTAAACGTGTGTTTACAGTCGCTATGCTTGTGTCTTGTGTATGGATTGTTCCGTCATCAGCGAACATATCACAGTGAACTGTGGGATCAGATATATGAAGTGGTAAGTCATTTATGAATACAGAAAACAGAATGGGTCCTAAGATTGATCCTTGAGGAACGCCACATTTCACATGACCCTCGGATGAATATGATCCATTAAGATGTACTTTTTGTTTGCGTTCATGAAAGTAGGAATTGAAAAATGAAACTGTTGAGTCGTTGGCAAGGTACGTTCGTAATTTAGCTAGTAAGATATCATGATCAACGAGATCAAAAGCCTTTTTAAAGTCTAGAAATACTGCTCCAGTTAATTTGCAGTCATTCATGGCTAATAACCAGGTGTCAGCAAGCCGTGTTAGGGCTGTATGACAAGAGTGGTTCTGACGGAAACCAGATTGCAGTGGGTGAAGAATACTTTTGGTTTCCAGGTAGTCTGAAAGATGTTTATGGATATGTTTTTCTAAAGGCTTTGACAGGACAGAGAGAAGAGAAATTGGCCTGTAATTATTTATTTGTGAAAGATCTTTTGTTTTTGGTAAGGGTACAACTTTGGCCTGTTTTAGAGCTCTGGGGAATACGTTGTTTTTTATGCTGATGTTGTAAATATATGTAAGTGGTTCCGTGATGTAGGGCAGACACAGTTTTAGTATTTTGGGACTGATTTCATCTGGTCCTGATGATTTTTTATTATTCATTTTATTTATATACATTCCAGTTTCATGGACTGCTATACTGGGAATACTAAATGAACTTGTATTATTGGTCCTCTCTTTGCAAAAGTTAATCAGATTTTCAGAGGGGACATATTGATCACAGTTAGAAATAGGACGGGTTAGTAGTTCTGATACTGACAGAAAATGATCATTGAATTTGTTTGCTGTGAAACTGAGAGGCGTGCCTGGGAGCTTTTTCCCACTTCCCTTAATAACTAAGTTCATTGCTCTCCATAGTGATGATACATCTTTATTGTTTTTTACCAGTCGATCAAAGAGAGACTTCTTGGCTTGACGGACCATTGATTTTACCTTATTACGCATCGTTTTGTATTCAATGAAGCGTTTTTCTTTCTTGAGTTTATCTCGTAATGACATCGCATTGATAATGTCTGTTGACAGCCATGGGGGCATTGTTGGATGCTTTACTCTTTTCCGTCGTAGTGGGGCATGTTTATTTAGGACAGTCGTGAACAAGTTGTACCAAATGTCTAGGGCTTCGTTAGGATTACTAGTACTAAACACACTACTGAACTCTACTCTACCAAGATCAGAGAGGAATGCATCCTCATCAAAGTGTTTGAATGATCTATATGTTATACATGTATGATTATTCTTTTTTATTTTTTGAACTTTGGCTGACCAGGTGCAGTTTACAGGTTGATGATCACTTATGCTTAAATCATCTACAGCTGCATTAATTATTGCCTCTGGTTTGTTTGTATAGATAATTGATCTAAGAGTGTTTCTGATGTTGCTGTGATTCTTGTTGGATCTTTGATTAATTGTTTTAGGCCAACCAGGGTGGTCGTTGACTGCCATGCGGGTTGTGGAGTGAGTAGGTCAAAATTAAAGTCACCTAACATTAGAATGTCTGTATGTCGTTGACACAATTTGTCCATCATCTTTAGAAAGTGGTCATGCCATTCGTATGTGCTCCTGGGATTTCTATATAAAATACCGATAAGTAAAGGTGGAGTTGTTGCAGAAGGCTTTAGCTCCGCCCAGATACATTCAACTTCTTTGGTTTCTAAGTCATAACGTCTGTTGGTTATTTGTTGAATATCTCGGTGGATGTAAAGCGCAACTCCAGTTTCTCCATGGCATGAGGGATCTCGCCTGATTACAGAATAGTCTGGGATTGCTATAGCTTCATCTGTAATATGAGGTGCTAGTCGTGTCTCGGTCACACCGTACAAATGGTAATAATTTTGTTTGTGTAGGAACACGCACAGGTCTGATACTTTGTTTTGGAGATGATAGACATTAACATGACCAACACGCAGATCCTGTTTTTTTCGAGTGAATGTGGTCATTGGTGATTTCAACACTGCGTCTGCACGCTGAAGTGAAATATATGAAGAGAGGGTAGAAAAAAAAAAAGGGTCTACCCCTAATACAAAGTGTGAACAATGATATTATACACTGATGAATACAAAATGTAACAGTGCAGAGTCTGTTTTTTTTCTTGACAGTTCAGCCAAGACTGACTACAGGTATACACACTGTCAGTCTTCAGAGAAAAACAAAACAAAATCAGAACAAAAAGATAAGTAAGTAAACTAAAATAAAATAAAGGCTGCACTGAGGATATACTGAGCGTCTCTCGCAGTGCAATACTTGTCTCCACCTAACACTGGGCACAGGCAGACACAGCTGTAGAAAATTAGGTGGTATTAACACCACCCAAAACAAGTCAGTTTCAACCGTCGGTTGAACTGACCAAGTCAATTAGATAATTATGTCTGTAAGTCTCAGTGTCAATCTCATTCAAAGTTATAGCACAACACAGTATCAATGTAAATAAGTTGTCCCCAGGTAATATGCGACACCAACAAGGTGGAGATGGCAGCAGGTCACAACACAGCAGAAGCAAATAAATATTAAGAACGTGGAGAAGAGGTATAGAAAGATATTTAAAAGTAAGAAAGTAAACTAAGTAGCTAAATAGCTAAATAAATAAGTGAATAAATGAATAAACAAATAGGTAGAGAAATGAAAATAATAAAAGAAGATTAATTCATAAAAGGTTTTAGCACCTGCACCAATGCACTGATGATAGATGCAGGATCTACACAATTCTGTTGGGAAGTTATTGCTGTAGCACTTGATCCCAGCATTTGTTGAACTGTAGGTGATTTGGGGTGTCTTGTAGTCATGCAGGGGAATTCAGCATGATACTGTGTGTTGTTCTGCTCCGCACTGACACCAGCGGGGACTGCAGGTGGGTGTTGTAGATGGCTGGAGCTGGGGACTGCAGGTGGGTGTTGTGGGTGGCTGGATATTAGAGATGGGTGCTGTAGACGGCTGGGGACTGCACATGGGAGTTGTAGATGGCTGTAAACTGGAGACAGGTGCTGGAGATTTTTGGAGTTTGGAGATGGATGTTGTAGGTGATTGTAGACTGGAGATTGGTGTTGTCGATGGTTGGAGACTGCAGGTGGGTATTGTAGATTGTTAGAGATTGGAGATGGGTGTTGGTAATGCAGGGGTTTGGGGGCTGTTGGGGGGGTTGAGATAAGAGGTGGGCGTATTGGAGAATTGGGGCCATAACAGGGGTTTTGAACATCATAGGAACGGATGTTTAGTGCAAGAGATTTAGATCCTTTAGCACTTGGGTGAACTGAATCACGGTACATATCTTTTCTTGGTGCACCTGATTTGGTTAGGAAGGAAGGGGTGTTGTTGATGAACAGTATTCCTTCTTGTTCACAGGAGCGCCGAAGTGAGGCTGTGGACCGTGATGCAGCTTCTTTCAAGGGGTGTTGGCCAAAGGGAGGGACAATGGAAGAAGCTGCAAGTGTAGCACTGGGGAAAGATTTTCTCAGGAGACGAAGTAATCTTCCCCATTGCTCTCCTGATACAGGTCCATCATGGCAGCTGTTGATGCCGACGTGGAAGGTGACGTGTGTTATGTCGTGGGATGGTGGGCGAGAGGACAGCCACTGGCTAAGGTGATGGACTGTCAGGCCAGATACCGAGAGGTTCCTGACAATGTTACCACCTGTTGACATCTTCCTTTCATCCACTCTCTCCAAGACTGAGTCACCCAACAGTAGAGTATTACAGTTAGGGGGAATGGTTTTCTGCCTGAGACTAGTGAGAGGGGATGGGGGGTCAGCCATTGTTTTCTTGTTGACAGTGGATGATGATGGCTGAGAGGGACTGGGGACAGTGGCGTGAGGTTGTTCAGAACTGTCAGTGTCAGAGAGGACATCAAACTTGTTGGCTGTACTTATGTTATACATGTCCTTTGTGGTGGTAGACTCACATGTAGTGGTGGGTTGGGGTTTTGTTTGATTAGTGGGTTTGTCTGTTTGTTGTACTGATGTCTCTGTCTGTTGTAGGTGTTGGCAAGTGTTGATTGTTTGAAGTTGTTTCTTGATGTCACAAGTAAAGTTTTGCTGACTGTCCTTGATGGATTTCAGTTTGTTGGTGTGATCGTCAAGTTTGGCAAGTATACTCTGGTGGCTAGAGTTATTGTCTTGTATTTGACTCATAAGTTCTTCTTTCACTACTTTCACTGTGTTTTTCAGCCTTACTTCTGAGTCACTTACACACTGAGTGTTGTTTTCAGTCTGTTTGGCTATGCTGG
>JAPXFY010000658.1:5000-35000 GCA_030674185.1 Monoplex corrugatus | reverse complement strand
ATTCTGAGTCTTCATCTCTCTTGTCTTATTCTGGGTCTTCATCTCTCTTGTCTTATTCTGGGTCTTCATCTCTCTTGTCTTGTTCTGGGTCTTCATCTCTCTTGTCTTATTCTGGGCCTTCATCTCTCTTGTCTTATTCTGGGTCTTCATCTCTCTTGCCTTATTCTGTCTTCATCTCTCTTGTCTTGTTCTGGGTCTTCACCTCTCTTGCCTTAATCTGGGTATTCATCTCTCTTGCCTTATTCTGGGTATTCATCTCTCTTGCCTTATTCTGGGCCTTCATCTCTCTTGCCTTATTCTGGGTATTCATCTCTCTTGTCTTATTCTGGGTATTCATCTCTCTTGTCTTATTCTGGGTATTCATCTCTCTTGTCTTATTCTGGGTCTTCATCTTTTGGGCCTTCATCTCTCTTGCCTTATTCTGGGTCTTCATCTCTCTTGCCTTATTCTGGGTCTTCATCTCTCTTGCTTTATTTTGGGCCTTCATCTCTCTTGCCTTATTCTGGGCCTTCATCTCTCTTGTCTTATTCTGGGTCTTCATCTCTCTTGTCTTATTCTGGGTCTTCATCTCTCTTGTCTTGTTCTGGGTCTTCATCTCTCTTGCCTTATTCTGGGTCTTCATCTCTCTTGCCTTATTCTGGGCCTTCATCTCTCTTGCCTTATTCTGGGCCTTCATCTCTCTGTTCCTCAGCCAGCCCAGCCACCAGCTTGCATAGCTGCCAGCTGTGTTCCCTTTACTATAGTGTTGACAGTTAGCAGTGGGACCACCTTACTATAGTGTTGACAGTTAACAGTGGGACCACCTTTACTATAGTGTTGACAGTTAACAGTGGGACCATCTTTACTATAGTGTTGATAGTTAGCAGTGGGACCATCTTTACTATAGTGTTGATAGTTAGCAGTGGGACCACCTTTACTATAGTGTTGACAGTTAACAGTGGGACCATCTTTACTATAGTGTTGACAGTTAGTAGTGGACCACCTTTACTATAGTGTTGACAGTTAGTAGTGGGACCACCTTTACTATAGAGTTGACAGTTAGCAGTGGGACCACCTTTACTATAGTGGTGACAGTTAACAGTGGGACCACCTTTACTATAGTGTTGACAGTTAAACAATGGGACCACCTTTACTGCAGTGTTGACAGTTAGCAGTGGGACCACATTTACTATAGTGTTGACAGTTAACAATGGGACCACATTTACTGCAGTGTTGACAGTTAGCAGTGGGACCACATTTACTATAGTGTTGACAGTTAACAGTGGGACCACCTTTACTATAGTGTTGACAGTTCGCAGTGGGACCACATTTACTATATGTGTTGACAGAACAACAGTGGGACCACCTAACAGTTAGCAGTGGGACCACCTTTACTATAGTGTTGACAGTTAGCAGTGGGACCACCTTTACTAAGTGTTGACAGTTAGCAGTGGGACCACCTTTACTATAGTGTTGACAGACAGCAGTGGGACCACCTTTACTATAGTGTTGACAGTTAACAGTGGGACCACCTTTACTATAGTGTTGATAGTTAGCAGTGGGACCATCTTTACTATAGTGTTGACAGTTAGCAGTGGGACCCCTTTACTGTAGTGTTGACAGTTAACGGTGGGACAACCTTTACTATAGTGTTGACAGTTAACAGTGGGACCACCTTTATTATAGTGTTGACAGTTAGCAGTGGGACCACCTTTACTATAGTGTTGACAGTTAACAGTGGGACCACCTTTACTATAGTGTTGACAGTTAACAATGGGACCACCTTTACTATAGTGTTGACAGTTAACAGTGGGACCACCTTTACTATAGTGTTGACAGTTAACAGTGGGACCACCTTTACTGTAGTGTTGACAGTTAACAGTGGGACAACCTTTACTATAGTGTTGACAGTTAGCAGTGGGACCACCTTTACTATAGTGGTGACAGTTAACAGTGGGACCACCTTTACTATAGTGTTGACAGTTAACAATGGGACCACCTTTACTATAGTGTTGACAGTTAACAGTGGGACCACCTTTACTATAGTGTTGACAGTTAACAGTGGGACCACCTTTACTGTAGTTTTGACAGTTAACAGTGGGACAACCTTTACTATAGTGTTGACAGTTAACAGTGGGACCACCTTTACTATAGTGTTGACAGTTAACAGTGGGGACCACCTTTACTGTAGTGTTGACAGTTAACAGTGGGACCACCTTTACTATAGTGTTGACAGTTAACAATGGGACCACCTTTACTATAGTGTTGACAGTTAGCAGTGGGACCACCTTTACTGTAGTGTTGACAGTTAACAGTGGGACCACCTTTACTATAGTGTTGACAGTTAGCATTGGGACCAGCTTTACTATAGTGTTGACAGTTAACAGTGGGACCACCTTTACTATAGTGTTGACAGTTAACAGTGGGACCACATTTACTATAGTGTTGACAGCAGTGGGACCACCTTTACTATAGTGTTGACAGTTAGCAGTGGGGACCTCCTTTACTATAGTGTTGACAGTTAGCAGTGGGACCACCTTTACTATAGTGTTGACAGCAGTGGGACCACCCTTTACTATAGTGTTGACAGTTAACAGTGGGACCACCTTTACTATAGTGTTGACAGTTAGCAGTGGGACCACCTTTACTATAGTGTTGACAGTTAGCAGTGGGACCACCTTTACTATAGTGTTGATAGCAGTAGGACCATCTTTACTATAGTGTTGACAGTTAACAGTGGGACCACCTTTAGTATAGTGTTGACAGTTAGCAGTGGGACCACCTTTACTATAGTGTTGACAGTTAACAGTTGGACCAGCTGTGTTCCCTTTACTATAGTGTTTGACAGCAGTTGGACCACCTTTACTATAGTGTTGACAGACCACCTTTACTATAGTGTTGAAAGTCAGCAGTGGGACCAGCTGTGTTCCCTTTACTATAGTGTTGACAGTCGGCAGTCGGAAGCTTCCAACATTACTTTACTACAAGAAAAGGGGTTTTGGAACAGCCACGAAAGTGGCCCGGCAAGATGCTTCAGACACAGGACACAGCCCATGTTGCTGTTGAGAAAAAGTCTGACACGCCCCCAAAGGGATCCTAAGTTTGAACAGTTGAAACGTGATAACCCCATTGCGCAAATAGGTTCAAACATGAATTTGAAATCAAACAGAAAAATACTTAGAATTGATTTTCTATCACTGTATTTTCACAAGGAAAAGAAAACAACCAACCAACCAACCAACCAACCAACCAACCAACCAACCAACCAACCAACCAACCAACCAACCAACAACAACCGACCAACCAACCAACCAAACCTGTTTTGTCGTACTCCACAAGCTTTCGTTTTTGTTGATATTTTTGGTTTGTTTGTTGATGTTCTTGTTATTGTTAATGTGTTTTGATGCCTCGTACAGGTGAAAAATGACCACGAGATCTGCCCCTCCCATCCCACACCCCTTCCAACAGAACGTTTCACTTGACGAATCCCCCAATACGGGGCATTTAAATATGCTGTCTATAGCTGAATCATCGACTTGTAGAGGTGTTGCTTATATGTATTTTTGTATCTGTATCTGTAGCTATATCTATATCTATGTCTATATCTATATTCATATCTACATCTACACATAGATTGATAGATAAATGGATATAATGTATGTGCTATGGCAAAGTTAAAAAATAAGTCTTCATTTTCAAAAACTGAAATAACCTTTACGTATTTTACGAAACAAAGGGGAATAAATTCCCTTCGTTAACCTCTATTACTGTATTCTAAAACATTTCATAATACGTAACAAAACATTATTTGGTGACATCAGAAAAAAAATTAAGCACTAAATAACTAAAGAAAGATTGTGAGTTTAAGTCACACGTTTTTATATGCAAGCAGTGTGCAACTTGTTTTGGTAGTGTGGAAACATTTCAATCAAGTCATTGGACGAAGTTGTTTTTCGTCATACAACTGCATTAACCAAGGTCTGAAAACTGCACGTCATTTTGTTTACAATGAAAACAGTCCAAGCTATGGAGGACAGAAGTTTATGAAGTAACGATGATCACAAAACACGTTGGTCACGGTTGCACGGATCAGTACGTTTGGCCGACTCTTTGAAACGCCCACGTAAATAAAGGAATAGGAAGGAATCTTTTATTTAATGTCTGTTCACAATAGGGATTTTTACACACACACACACACACACACACACACACACACACACACACACACACACACACACACACACACACACACACACACACACACACACACACAAAGGGGAAAAAAAAGCAAAAGAAATGGAAATTGACAACAACAACAAAAATTGGGTGGGGGATGGGGAGGGGTAGTGGAAGTTTGAATGTAAGAAGGGGAACAATTACAATTAATAATTCAAAACAATGAAATAACGGTGTCAAATAATAACATACAACAATTTAATGAACTCTTCATAACAATCTTACAACAGGGGATCTGAGAATCAGCTGGACTACCGAAAAAAATATCATTATTTTTGTTATAAAGGATATCTCTAGAGTCAGTACATGAAATGTCAATATTGCTATTTCTATATGTCGTCAGTAAGATAGGACATTCAAAGATCGAGAAACAAGATGGTGACGGTACATGAAGGTTGTTCTGAGAGAGAAACGTGGGAGACAGACTGGCAACAACAACAAATGGAAACAAATGGTAGGACGGACACTGAAATGTTTATCCCCCTACCCCTCCCCCCTCCCCACACCGCCCCCTGTCCTCATCCCACACACGTGGAGGATTTTCCCGCACTGCACTTCCTTTCGCCATGTCCCGAGCTTAGAATTACGCCCTTGATTTCGTTCCGCTCTTTGGCGAAAGAGGCGGATTCGTGCTTCAGAATGTGATGGCGGACGTTGTGAGTGTAGTCAAAGCTATCAGTTTACTGTCGCCCACCTGTTAATGTGGCCAAGACAAAAGTGAGCTCCAGCCATTAGGGAATAAAGCGACGGGGGTAAGGGGGGGGGGGGGTGTCACACAGGCCGGTCTGTCCTCAAAGTCAAGCAGGCTTCATTAGGCACACAAGTAAGGTTTCAATTCCTCCATCTTCCGTTTGAAATGTAAAACGAACAGTCTCTGGTTAACCCTTTGATTCCCTCACCCTATCCACCAGCATTCCGACATTGTCAGCCATGACAACAAAGCAAAAAGTTTACCCTTTCACTCCCCCACCCTTCCTGCAGGAAGCTGGTGGATAGAGCTAAGGCGTGAAAAGGTTTAGTTTTTGACTGCTGGCGTATAGGGTGCAGGGAGTTAAAGGGTTAAATGAGATGACCGTTTGCAAGCTCTGGTATCTGATTGGCTGGTTCTTTCTTTACGTTCACAGGCAGAGAGGGTTCGAAATTTGGGCAAACCTGCACGCGCACGTATAGCTTCTTCAAAAAGCCTTAATGAAGCTTAATCGTACCTCGTCTCCATTAGTGGTTTTTACTGATGTAAAGAAAACCAACTTCAGTCGTTTTAGTTTCTGTCCATTATAAGTAGCCATTTGATTGCTGAGTCATATTTCCCTGACTCTAAGTAGCCATTTGATTGGCTGAGTCCTATTCCCCTGACTCTAAGTAGCCATTTGATTGGCTGTGTCCTATTCCCCTGACACTAAGTAGCCATTTGATTGGATGGTCCTATTCCCCTGACTCTAAGTAGCCATTTGATTGGTTGTGTCCTATTCCTCTGACTCTAAGTAGCCATTTGATTGGCTGAGTCCTATTCCCCTGACTCTAAGTAGCCATTTGATTGGTTGTGTCCTATTCCCCTGACTCTAAGTAGCCATTTGATTGCTGTGTCTTTCTATTCCCCTGACTCTAAGTAGCCATTTGATTGGCTGTGTCCTATTCCCCTGACATTAAGTAGCCAATCTGATTGGCTGAGTCCTATTCCCCTGACTCTAAGTAGCCATCTGATTGGCTGTGTCTTTCTATTCCCCTGACTCTAAGTAGCCATTTGATTGGCTGTGTCCTATTCCCCTGACCTAAGTAGCCATATGATTGGCTGTGTCCTATTCCCCTGACTCTAAGTAGCCATCTGATTGGCTGAGTCCTATTCCCCTGACTCTAAGTAGCCATCTGATTGGCGGGTCTTTCTATTCCCCTGACTCTAAGTAGCCATTTGATTGGCTGTGTCCTATTCCCCTGACTCTAAGTAGCCATCTGATTGGCTGTGTTCTATTCCCCTGACTCTAAGTAGCCATCTGATTGGCTGAGTCCTATTCCCCTGACTCTAAGTAGCCATCTGATTGGCTGTGTCTTTCTATTCCCCTGACTCTAAGTAGCCATTTGATTGGCTGTGTCCTATTCCCCTGACATTAAGTAGCCATCTGATTGGCTGTGTCCTATTCCCCTGACTCTAATAGCCATCTGATTGGCTGTGTCTTTCTATTCCCCTGACTCTAAGTAGCCATCTGATTGGCTGAGTCTTTCTATTCCCCTGACTCTAAGTAGCCATCTGATTGGCTGTGTCCTATTCCCCTGACTCTAAGTAGCCATCTGATTGGCTATGTTCTATTCCCCTGACTCTAAGTAGCCATTTGATTGGCTGTGTTCTATTCCCCTGACTCTAAGTAGCCATTTGATTGGCTGTGTCCTATTTCCCTGACTCTAAGTAGCCATTTGATTGGCTGTGTCCTATTCCCCTGACACTAAGTAGCCATCTGATTGGCTGTGTTCTATTCCCCTGACTCTAAGTAGCCATTTTGATTGGCTGTGTTCTATTCCCCTGACTCTAAGTAGCCATTTGATTGGCTGTGTCTTTCTATTCCCCTGACTCTAAGTAGCCATTTGATTGGCTGTATCCTATTCCCCTGACTCTAAGTAGCCATTTGATTGGCTGTATACCTATTCCCCTGACTCTAAGTAGCCACTGATTGGCTGTGTCCTATTCCCCTGACTCTAAGTAGCCATTTGATTGGCTGTATCCTATTCCCCCGACTCTAAATAGCCATCTGATTGGCTGTGTCCTATTCCCTGACTTCTATCTAATCAATGGCGCCTCCAATCGTTACTCTGTGTTTCTGTCTGGTCTATTTCTCTCAAGATTCCCAGTTTATCGCCCCTTATCCAAGAAAATAAAAAGCGTTTCTTACCAACAAAAGCCCACCTATTATTAACATTAGAAAAAGAGTTCTTCAGTGTTACATAGAACCAATAATGTTGTATGGATGTGAAGTGTGGACAGTCAACCCCGCAAAGTCAGAACAAGATTGAGGCATCTGAAATGTGGTTTCTAAGAAGAATGTTAAGAATATCATGACAACAAAGAAAACAAACGAGACAGTCTGATTAAAACCATTAATGAAAAAGATTAGGAAAAGACAAGCAACATTTATAATTAGAGCACCCGGTCAAGAAGATTAAGAAAAGACAAACAACATTTATAGGCCCTTTTATGAGGAAAGGGGAATTAGAGAACCTGGGTCACAAACAGGAAAGCTGGTGGGAAAGAGAGCGCCAGTAAAACCCAGGAGAAAATTATTGGAGGACTTGCAGGGTGGCTGAGGACAGAGAGGATGGGGGTATGTACTTGCAGGGGACAGGGGATATATTTGTGTGGTGGGCCATGGGTCGTCAAAGCCATGTGTGTGTGTGTGTGTGTGTGTGTGTGTGTGTGTGTGGTGGTGTTGTGTGTGTGTTGTGTTTTTACACACGCATGCACGCATACACACGCACACAGTATGGCGACAGTGGTGTGTGCGTGCGTATGTGCGTTGTGTGCGACTGTGTGATTGTATGTGTATAAGTATATGTGGGGGTTTAAAGGACAGAGATAGGCCCAAACCGAGTGTG
Source organism: Monoplex corrugatus (assembly GCA_030674185.1). Classification (NCBI taxonomy): domain Eukaryota; kingdom Metazoa; phylum Mollusca; class Gastropoda; order Littorinimorpha; family Ranellidae; genus Monoplex; species Monoplex corrugatus. The sequence continues at coordinate 27,206 of JAPXFY010000658.1, read as the reverse complement.
AGATGTGTGTGTATGTGTGTGTGGCGTGTGCGTGTGCGTGTGCGTGTGCTGTGTGTTGTGGTGCACGCGCGTGTGGGGTGCTGAATATGTGTGTATATGTATTATCGTCGAAGTTTGTTACATTCGTCTCAATTCCATCCAGTCATCCACACTAGAAACAGACCAAAAAAGTCATGACCAAAAAGAAGTGTATTTACGGAACATGTAAGGCACATTTCCAACAACAATTTAAAAGTGTCAATACAAAAACATGATGCAATCTACCTAATGACCACATATGGAGATTAAATTTCTTCGTTACAAACAACAAAACAGTAACAATTCATCTTTTAGATTCGTGAAGAAGAGCAACAAAAACGAGTCAGGGGTAATCGCTCTGAGAGAGAGAGAGAGAGAGAGAGAGAGAGAGAAAAGAGAGAGAGGGGGAGAGGAGAGAGAGAGAAAGACAGAAGAGAGAAAGAGAGAAAAAACGAAAGAGAGATAAGAGAGAGAGACAGGGATAGAGACAGAGACAGGACAAGAGAGGGGAAGAAGAGAGAGAGAGACGAAACTGACCGGGGAAACACGACAGAGACGAGAGAAGGACAGAGACAGAGAAGACTAGAAGGGGACAGAGAGAAAAAGGAGACAAGGACAGAGAGGCGACGGGAGAGGAAAAAACAGAGATAGAGAAAAAACAAACAGAGGAGGAGAGAGGACAGAGACAGAAAAAAGAGGGGGCAGACGACGACAAAGGGAAAAGCAGACGGGACGACAGAAACAACAGACAGCAGACGCGGAGACAGAGAAAAAACAAATTATGTATAAAAAATTTTATTAAAAAAAATAACAAAAAATACAGGGGGGGGGAAAAGGGGGGGGGTTCCATACAAACCTGTAAATTTTTTTTTTTGTTTTTTTTTTGGTTAAAAATTTCATAAAAGTCATTGGAACGAAAGAAATCGCTAAGGCTCCAAGATAAATAGGTTCCCCCCTTCTGTCAAATTTTTTGTTGATGCAAACATGGCCAAACAGCGATTTTAAAAGAAGGATACAGGAATGGAGATAATGCTCCGAAAACTCCGGTATCTCTACAAAGATCTTTAAACCCCAATGGAAGTGAAAACCCAATCGAAAAGGGCCTGGGCCGTTAAGCCCTCCGACTTCAGTGAAAAGACGCAAACTGGGTGGTAGGGGGCACGTCACCGATCTCTGGACGGCCAAGACCTCTTGGGGGGAACATTTCGGGAGGGAGACGAAGAGGAGACAGAAAAAAAGAGGGGAAGCAATATCGGATGGACTGGGCCTTGAATGGAACATTTTTCTGGGAAAGTGGGGGCCCGTGAGGGTGGAGGAAGTTGGTTGAAAATCTTAAAGGGTGCCCCCGGGGTCAACAGATACGGGACGATGATGATGATTTTGGGTTAATTTTTTCAGTTTTTTTAGCTTTCAAATGGAAAACTGCTTCATTTCGAAAAACCGTCACAAGGACTCTGCCCTGGTCTTTGTGTCTTTTTAAAGGGGACTTAATGATTTTTGGAGTTAAATGATTTGGGTTTGTCAAAAAAACCTTGCAAAAAACCCCACTTTTTGTTTGAATTCCAGCTGCCCCCTTTCCCCCCCCTTTTTCCCAACCCCCTTCCCCCTCCCTCTCCCCCATCCCTCCCCTTCTTGCCCTCCCCTCCCCCCTCTCTTCACCCGCACCAACCCTCCCCTTTCCCCCCCCCTCTTTCCTCCCTTCCACTCTCGTTGCCTGAATACCAGGGACCAGGAGTGCTCCCCTTTTAAGTAAGCAGCTGACTTGAAAACGTTTCCAAAAGGGGCTTCTTGAATACTGTCACTTTGGCTGAACTTTTCGTTTTTGGGGAGAGAAACGTCGGTGTGGCTGAATTTTGGAAAAAAAAAAAAACTTTAACACAATTGTCGTGGCCATTGGAAATCCCTTTTTTGTTTGTGCGTACTGTTTCTAAGTGTACAAGCCGGACCCCAGCATTACCTTTGCAAAAAAACTGCCTCTGAAAAAAGGGGCATAAGTCCGAAACACAAAAGCTAAAAAAATAGTTTTTCGTTTTTTTATTCGATATATAAACATTCACCTGTCAATATTAAGCGATAAAAAATGATTTTAAAAATAAACCCCCAAACCCAAGAATTAAAAAAAACCAAAAACAACAAAATAAAAAAAAAAAAAAAAAAAAAGAAAAAAAAAAAAAAAAAGAAATTTAACCAAAACACAAAACAACAACCGCAAAACAAAAATCCCCCCAAAAACCAAAGAACAAAAAAACATAAAAACAAAAACAAAGAAAAAAAAAGAAAAAAATGGCGTAAGCCACATAACTATCGTCCGTTCAGATAAACATAAAGCCAAAAACAAAATTAACAAAATAATAATTTCCCCCAAAAAACCAAAGTACATGTATATTGGAAAAACATTTTTGGGGAAGGAAACACAAAAATATGCCCCGGGGTTTTCTTTACCTGTCCTTTTGCCAAAACAAAGCCTGTAAAATTCCTTTACAGCAAAAAGAGAAAGAAAAAGAAACAAAACAAAAAATTTTAAAAAGGGGAACAGAGAGAGACGGGACAGACAGAAACAGAGAGAAAGAGGGAGAGGGAACAGACAGACAGGACAGACGACGACAGACAGACAGAAAAGGAAAGGAGAGGGGGGGAGAGGGGGACAGACGACAGACAGAAAGGACAGCGACAAGACGCAACAGAGAGAAGAAGGGGAAGGGAAAACAGACAGCAGACAAGACAGAAGACAGAGAAGAAGACAGAAGGGAGAGAAGAGAGAGAGAGGGAAGGGAGACAACAGACAACAAAAGACGAGACAAGGGGAAAAGAGAGAGAGAGAGAGGGAGACAGAAGACAACAAGACAGACAGACAAGAGAGAGAAGAGAGGGGGGGGAGGGGGAACGACACCCCCGACAGAGAAAGAGAAAAACAACAGACAAAAGGAGAGAAAGGAGAGAGGGGGGGGACAAAAAAAGACTTAATTAGCATTTTCAGTCCTTTTTCTTCAAAATTCTCTTTTAAATCCTTCCCTGAGAGTGGCCAAAAAGACTAATGTAGTAAACCGTAATTGAAAATGGGGTTTTTTATTAGCTCACAGGGGGTTTAAGCTGGTTTTTTCTCCAAATGTTTGGGGGATTTCAACCTGGGATCGCTACTTCCCAAATGTTTCTTACCGTCATCTTCACCATTTTTGTTCTGGTGATTGGGTAAGGATTAAAAAACCCCCCCTTCCCCCCTTCCGGGAGGCTACGACCTTTTCACCTGAAGTAGATGTACGTAAAACTTAAATCACCCCAAGAAACCTGAAGAACTCCAGTTCTAAACAGACAAATGTTTTGGATGTCAACAAAACGAATAGGGATTTTTTTTTCTTTCTTTTTTTTTGTTTTTTTTTAACATAACATTTTCACTCAAAAAAAGACACTAAAAGGTCCATTAAAATTTTTATGTTCCCCAACGGGCCCCTTGACCCATTCGAATAAAAAAAAAATAGGCAAAACCCTTTTTATATTGCAAATTTTCATCCCTTCCCTTAACATTGCTCCCCTTCTCCCCCGCTTAAAAGTTCACGCTATCTTTTCAATGTCTGCCCGCTCTGTTTTGTCTTTCTGTCTGTCTTCCCCCTCCCTCTTCTTTGGTGTAACTCTTGATAAAACCCGTCCTTCCACCAGCATTGAGAACTCTGTGGATTTTTTTTTGAACTCCCCCAAAATGCTTTACCGCCATCCTCTCAAAGACACGAAAGGGCTTTGCTGTGCATTTGTTCTACCCCGTCCGTTATTTAAATGCTTTTTTTTGGTTCCCCCTCTCATCTCATTAAAAAATTAGAAAGTTCAAAATATGTGCCCTCTCATTTTCCGCTTTAAAATTTAACCTTTACCCCATTGCTCGTTTCTCCTGGTCCCTTTTTCAAAAAAGAATACCTAAAAGATTGCCTCCCTGCTTCAAACATTAGTTTTTGCCCCGGGTTTCTCACCCTCTGTTAATCTCTACCCCTTTTTGAGCTTTGCGGCCTATTGATACCCTCCTTGTACCCCAAGTCCCACAAAAAGGGTTTTTGGGAGCGTTCTTTTTCCATCAAGCTCCAAAACCTTGGAACGTTCCCGCCTTTAGATCTACCCCTTTCCACATTTAAAAACTCCCTCAAAACTCCCTGTTTCCCAAAAATGGTAATCTCGCCCCCCCCCCCCAGTAATTAAGGGGCATTTTAGTCTTTTCCCCCCTTTTTTTTGTCTCCCGTCTGCCCTTTCCCCGTTTTTTTTGTCTGGGGGGCTGTCTTTCCATTGTTTTTGCCCCGCCTGTCTGTTTTTTCCCCCCTCCTTTTTGGTTGCCTTCTTCTTTCCCTTTTTTTTTGTCTGCCTGTCTGTTTTTTCCCTTTTTTTTTGTCTGCCGGGTCTGTCTTTCCCATTTTTTTTGGGCTCCGTCTGCCCCTTTTCCCCTTTTTTTTTGCCCTGCCAGTCGTTTTTCCCCCTCCTTTTTGTCTGCCTGCCCCGTTTTTTCCCATTCTTTTTTTTCCCAGTCTGTTTTTCCCCCCTTTTTTTTTATCGGGGCCCCCCCGTTTTTCCCCCCTTTTTTTTTTTCCCCCCGTCTGTTTTTTCCCCATTTTTTTTCGTCTCCCCCTTTTGTTTTCCCCCTTTTTTTTGTCTCCCCGCCCCGGGTTTTTCCCCCTTTTTTTTTTGTTTTTCCCGTCTGTCTTTCCCCTTTTTTTTCGTCTCCCGGGGCCGCCCTTCCCCCCCTTATTTTTGTCTCCCAGTCTTTTTTCCCCCCTTTTTTTTTGTCTCCCGTCTTTTTTCCCCATTTTTTTTTGTCTGCCAGTCTGTCTTTTCCCATTTTTTTTTTCTGCCGTCTGTTTTTTTCCCCTTCTTTTTTTTCGCCCTTTTCCTGTATTTCCCGTTCTTTTTGTCTCCCAGTTTTTTTTCCCCCATTGTTTTTTTTTTGCCAGTCGGTTTTTTTCCCCCTTCTTTTTTTTTTGCCAGCCCCGTCTCCCTTTTTTGCTTTTTTTTTTTCCCCCCCCCAAATTTAAAAGTAGTTACACACATAGGGGAAAAGACGAAAAGGGCCCAAAATGAGTTTCCCCAAAATGGAATTTTTACATGTATTTTTTTCCCCCTTTTGTCATTTAAAAAAATGAAAAGTTCCCGAAAATTTGCCCTCGTATAGTAGTTTTTTATAATACATTTAAAATTTTATAAAGTATTTAAGAGCTAATTTTCATTGTTTTTCAAAAACTAACGTGCCCGCTGAGGAAAACAATAATTTTTTTTTTGGGGGGGTAAGTTCCCGCTTTTCCAAGAAAAAAGAAAAGTTTGCCCCTGAATTATTCCCCTTTCATAATACAGTGATTTTTTACCCCCCCACACACACATGAAACACACACAGACCCCAAAAAATACAACACACACCCCGCCCCGCACCCTTTTTCCAGCACACCACACACTCAAAAAAACCCCCCACACAAACACAAAAAAAACATGCACACACACTTATACATGAACACCACCCCCCAAAAACACCACACCACACACCCAAAAACACACACCCCACAAAAAAAAAAAAACACCCCCCCCAAAATTCACACACACACAAACAAAAAACACACAAAAACCCCTTTTAAAAAACCCCACACCCCCCCAAAACGCGGGGGGCGCCCCCCCCCACACGCACACACATTTACGCACACACAAAAAACCACACAAAAAACCACACCCCAAAACACACACCAAAACCCCACACAACACACACATGCACTCTTTTTTCCCCCCTTCGCTTTTTCTCTCTTTTCCCCTTTTGTCCTGCCCTCTCCCCCCTCTTTCTTTCTTGCCTTCTCTTTTTTTCCCCCTTTTTTGTGGGTTTTTTTTGGGGCCCGTCTTTTTGGGGGCCCCCTTCTCTGTCTGTCCCCCGTCTGTTGTTTTTGCCCCTTTTTTCTCTCCCCCGGGGGCTGTTTTCTGTCTCTCTCCCCTCTGTTCTGCCCCCCTTTTTTCCCCTCTGTTCTGTTGTCGGGGCTCTCTCTCTTTTTCTTTTCTCTCTTCCTTGTGGGTGCCCTTTCGTCTTTTTCTGTCCCCCGTCTCTTTTTTCCCTTTTTTCTCTCTTTGGTTGGGGTTCTCTCTGTCTCTCTTCTGCCCCGTCTTTTTTGTTTTCTTTTGTTCTTGTCTCTTTCTCTGGGGGCTCTCTCTTGTCTCTCTCGGGTTTTGTCTCCTTTTTCCCCCGGGGTCTCTCGGGCCTTCTGTCTGCCCGCCCTTTTTTTGCCCTGTCGTCTCTTTTCCCCCTCCGTCTTTTTTCCCCTTCTTTTTTTTTCAAGCTTTTTTCTCCCCTTCTCTCCCCTCTCTCTCTTTCGCATTCTTCTGTCGGGGGTTCCCCCCTCTTTCAAAATTTTTTTGCATTCTCTCTCTTTAAAGGCTCCCTCTCTCACCCCTCTCTCCCCCTTTCCCCCTTTTCCCCCCCCTCTCTTTTTAAAAGGCTCTCCCCTCCCCTCTCTCTCTTCTGACTGTCTCTTCCCCCCCCCCCCCCTCTCTTTGACTGTCTTCCCCCCCCCCCCCCTCTCTTTTTGGGGACTGTCTCTCCCCCCCCCCCCCCTCTCTTTTTTAAATGTCTTTTTCCCGTGTATTGTTGTTCCGGTGCGTCTTTTGTGTCTTCTTTCCCCTTTTGGGAAATTGAAAACCCCCAAAACCCACAGAAAAAACAAAATTTTAGGGCGGGTTTTAAAAGGTTATCATCTTTTATCTTTCATCCAGGGGGCCCTGCCGCTTTGGGGGTTGGCCCCCCCGGGGGTTTCCCAACCATCCTATCTTTTTGTTGCCCCCATTTTTTCCCCCCCCACCCCCCCCAAAACCCCAGCCCCTCTGAAAGGGGTTTCCCGCTTTCTCCCCCGGGTCCCCTGGTTTCTCTTTCCCCCCCATTTTTCCCCCTTGTGACCAGGTGCTCCAAACCCCCCTTTTCCCCATAAAAGGGGCCCCTATTTATGTTGCTTGTTTTTTTCCAAATCTTCCTTATATTTTAAACTATTTGGGGGTCTGCCTCCATGGGAGGGCCCCCTTTTTCTTTTCTTTGTGTCCATGGCCTCTCAAAATTCTTTTTGGAAAATACATCTGGGGGTGCATGATCCCTTGGCTTTGCTTGCTGGGGCCCCCCGCCTCGCGCCCCTACAACGTTTTTGGGTTTATATAAAAATTCAAGGATCTCTTTCTGTTTTTTAAATTTATAGGTTTTTTTGGGTTTGAAGTTTTTTCTTTTTTTTTGCTTTTTTTGGCTCGGCCGATTTCCCCGGCCCCATTTCCGATTTTTCTTTTTTCCCGTCGATAAAACCCCTTTTCCCCGGTTTATTTAAATTTTTTTTAACCCCCGTGTAAAGGGGTTTTGCCATTTGCTGTTTTTTTTGCATGAGGGGATTTCAGGGTTTTTTTTTTGTCCCCTTTAAAAATTTTAGTCTTCCGGGGGTTTTCCCCCTTTGGGGTAATTATAAAAAAACCCCTTTTTTTGCTTTGGCCCCCTTTTTTGACAAAAATGATTTCCTGGGACGTAAAATGGGGAAAATTTCCCATATAAAAAAGACACGCCAAATCATCCCTCCTCATCATCATCGTCCCTCATCACATCATCATCATCATAATCCTCGTCGTCACATCATATCATTTTTCATCGTCGTCCCTCCCTATAAACATCATCATCATCATAAAATCGGGCTCGTCGTCGTTTGTCATCATCTTTATCATCGTCGTCATTTATCTTTGTCATCGTCGTCCCTCGTTCGTCGTCCCTCATATCCCTCAACATCATCATCATCTTTAAACATAAAACCCCATCGTCGTCGTCGTCATTTATCATCATCAAACAGCTTTATCGTCGTCATCATCGTTTATCATCATCGTCATCATCTCATCACACATCATCATCTTATCATCATCACAAACTTTATCATCCCTCATCATCGTCATTTGTCATCATCATCATCATACATCATTTGTCGTCCGTCACAAAGACCCTCAACGTCGTCATCATCGTCATCATATCATCATCACACCCTTTTCCCCCTTTCATTTACATGGTGATTATACTTTGCAAAAAATCGTCCGGGGGTGCACCCATCTAAAGGGCCCCCGAAAAAATGTGTTCTTAAATTTATAATCCATGTTCAGGGCTATGTTAAAAAACCCCTGATGAGGGTGTGAGATTTAAAGTTTATGGTGGTGGGGGTGGTGGTGGTGGTGTTGGGGGTGGTGGTGACGATGATGATGATGATAATGATAAAAATTTTAATATTGGGAAAATCTATAAAACATGCACACATACGTGTCCGGGGCCGTGGTTAAAAAACACACATCCCCAAACGCGCGCGCGCACACACACACCACCACCAAAACACACACACACACACACACACATACATTTCACAGACAGAACCCGACAGATAGGGCAGACAGGGCAACAGACAGACAGACAGACCGACCCGACAGACAGGGCAGACAGACCCCGTAAATTTCAGAGCCCTGTGGACGGGAAAAGTCCTGGGCTGACCCGAATCCTTTGCCCCCCAGTCCTCACACGGAAAGGTTTTTTCCCTTTGGGTTGGGTGTAATGTAAAACCCCGTTATGGGAAAAGGTACGGCTGTTGTTGTTGTTTTTTGTTGTTGTTGTCGTTGTTTTGGTTTTTTGTTTTTGTTGTTGATGTTTTTTGTTTTGTTGGTTTCTGGGTTTCTGTTGTTGTTGTTGTTTTTCTGTTTTTTGTTTTTGTTGTTGTTGTTGTTGTTGTTGTCGTTTTTGGGTTTTTGTTGGTTTTTGCGTTGTTTTTGCTGTTGTTGTTGTTGTTTGTTTGTTGTTGTTGTGTTGCTGTTGCTGGTTTTTGTTGTTGTTGTTGCGTTGTTTATGTTTTTGTTGTTGTTGTTGATGTTGTTGTTTTTTGTTGTTGATGTTTTTGATGTTGTTGTTGTTGTTGTTGTTGTTTGTTGTTGTTTTTTTGTTTGTTGATGTTGATGGTTTTGCTGTTGTTGTTGTTTTTTGTTGATGTTTTTGTTTTGTTGTTGTTTTTGAAGTTGTTGTTGTTGTTGTTTAAGATGATGGTGACGACGACAAAGTAACGAGATGAAAGACGAAAGACGATTTGATGATGAAAGAGATAAGAAGACTATGGCAACAAAAAAAAACAACAACAACAACAACAACAAAAACGCCAAAAAAAACAACGACAAATGCAACAACCCGCAACGCAAAAATTTTTTAAAAAAAATAATAATAAAGTTAAAAAATTAAAAAATAATAACAATTTTAAAAACAGCAGCAAACAGGGAACAACCCAAAACCACCACCAACAAAACAATAAAAACAATAAAATAATAATAATATGCACCAACATCCCCCAAAATACCAGGAAGACATCGAAAAATTTCTACGAAGTTTTAAAAGATGGCCCGGCCCAATTTTAAAATTCACAAAATTACAGTGATAATGGGGGATTTTAATGCTAAAAATGGGACAGGATAGAGTGGAGGGGTTAGTTTGGGGCCTCATGGCCTTGTACACAAAATGAAAGGGGGGGGGGGGAGGGGAAATTGGAAAAATGGGCAAGGGTGAATGAAAATTATAGTAGGGAAAAACCCGGTTTTTGGGAGCCTAAACAGAAGAAAATGGACTTTTGGGTGAGGGGCCAGGGGATAATACCAAAAAACAAATTGACTACATCCTGAACAACAAAAGATTTGAAATTTTTTACTGTTGCAAAAACACTAAACCCGGGCAGACTGCAACAGTGACCACAGTCCTGTAGTGGGAAGGTTTTTGGCCGAAATTAAGGAAAAAAGGGAAAAAGACCAAAAGCAAAAATCAAACAAAAACCCTTTGGGCCCCTTAAAGGGCGATAAATGATACGGGCAAAAAAATTTTAAAGTACACTTTTAAAACTCCCGGAAGCTTTGGAAGACGTTGGGGACCAAAAGGAATGAACAATGGACAAAAGGGTTTAGAAGTTCTTTTAAATTTAAGCTTTTGAAAAAATCCCAAGGCAAAATAGAAAACAAAAAAAGGGGTGGATGACAATGAAAATTTTGGGCCTGATGGAGGAAAGGAGGAAGGCAAAGGAAATCCAGGAGAATACAGAAGTAAACAAAGAAATTTAGGTTTTAAAAAGGGAATGAAGCTAAGGAAGGGTTGGCTGAAAAACCCCAAAATGCAAAGAGATAAAGAACGACCCCAGAATGGATCCCAAAGGGGATGTAAAACGAATTGAAGAAAAATTTTCCATAGGGGAAAAAAAAAAATGCACAAACAACCGGTTGCTTTTTAAAAACGAAAGAGGGGACGCTTATCATGGAAAAAAAACAAAAAAAAAAAACTGGAAGTGGGGAGAGTACATTAACGACCTTTTTTAGGATGACAGAAACGAAGAACACATTATAAAAAAAAAAACTTTGGAAAGGGGCCACCCATAAAGAAAAGAAAGAAGTTAAAAGCAGCACTGAAAAGATGAAAAAAAGGAAAAAAAACCCCGGACCCCGACCAAAATTACTACAGAGATGACTGAAGCCCGGGGAATTTGGCATAGAAAAATAACAGTCCCCCAAATGAAATTTTTGACACCCGGGGAAAAACCCCAAAGTATGTCCCAAAAACCCAAATTTTTATTGCACTTCCAAAGAAGCCCCGGGGGAAAAGAATGCGAACTCCATTTGAAAAATCAGTTTGATGAGTATTTTAACAAAAATTTCCCGTTACGAAAAAACATGAAAGAGGACAAGGGGAAAAGAATCAAAAGAGAAATGCAAAATTTAACAGTTTTGGATTTGTGGAGAGGAAAAGGGAAAATTAAGGCCATATACATCCAAAAAACTATCAAAAAAGGTCAAATTTGGGTGAAAAAGATTTTTGGGATTTATGCTTTGTTGACTATACCGAGGCTTTTTGATGGGTAAGACGAAGAAATTTTATCAACCCAAATGGGGAGATCAATGTTTAAAGGAAAAGATCTTCGAATAATCCAAAAAAATGTACTGGGAACAAACAGCTTTCAATGAGGGGAAAAGAAAACAAATAACTCTTTTTTAAACATTCCCAAAAAAGGAAATTTAGACAGGTTTGTTTTTCACCAGATTGTTTTTTACTATTTTAGCGAAAACATCATGAGAAACCAAAGAAGGGCCCCGGATTAAAGGTTGGAGGGGGGAAAAAAAAAAACAAAAAAAAAAAATTTTTTTTGGGACGCAGATGAAAACCGTGCTAATTGCAGAAAATGAATGGGACCTACAAAAAACTGGTGAATATACTACAAATAGAAAGCAAAGGTAAGGGGTTGGAACTAAAAAAACAGGAAAACTGAAAACATGGGGATCAGTTTAAAAAAACCCTGAAAATTCCCCCCCATGCAAAATAACAGCAAATGGCAAAAAACCTTGAAAACCCGGGGTTTAAAAAGTTCAAATACCTTTGGGAAAAGGTCATTTATCAGAACGGAAATAGCCGGCAGGGAAACGGGCCCAAACCAAAAAAGCATTAAAATGTATCTTTCCCTTTTGCCCCCAAACCCCATCTTTCCCCTTCTCTGTCTTCCCCCACTCTGCAAGCGGTCCAATATTTTTTTCCCTGGGTTTTACCTGGTGCTATCCCTTTTTCCCCCACTTCCCGTTGTGACCAAGGGGCTTTAATTCCTTTTTCCCATAAAATGGCCTATAAATGTTGCCCGTCTTTTCCTAATCTTTTCCCTTTTCAATGAGCTTCTTGGTTCGCCTCCATCAAGACTGTCTGTTTTTTTTTCTCTGCTGGCCATGGAAATCTCAACATTCTTTTAGAAAACCCATCCCCTGCCCGGGCCTCAATCTTTCTCTGGCTTTGCTTGTTGACTGTTTCCCCGCCTCACAACCGGTATAAACTTATCGGTTCTATATAACATTCAAGGGAAATTCTTCCTGGGTGTTAATGATAAGCAGTAAGAATTGTGTCATTTTTAGTGCAAAAAAAGCCCGATGTAAAACCCCCTTTCTCCTGCTAGGGAAATTTCGGAGAAGCGCACTGACCAAGTTTCAACGAATCAGGGAAATTTAGTTTTCAGTTTTTAATTTCTCAAAATGATATCCCGCCCCCAGAAGATCACGGCACAAGCCTTTTTAAACCCGCACCCCCAAAAACCCCCGGGTGGCCAGGCCCCGGGTTCCCTACCTAAAATAGTTCCCTAACCCCGGGGTCGTAGGGGAATGAGGTGGCAGAGACCTCCCAAATTTTCCCGGGCCAGACCACGAGGGGAGTGCCCCCTCCCCTCTCTCCGATTCAAAATTTATATTCTATTCAAATTTTTTTTTAAAACCCAAAACTTTTAGAAAAAAGGGAAAAAAGGCTAAGTGGTCTTCAAAGGGGGGGAACCTTTGGGAAAATTCCCGCCTATCTCTCCGATGTTTTTTTTTCCAAGGCAGCCGGGCAATGTCCCGGGTCCCTTTACAAATTTTTAAAAGCTTTTGGAATTTTTTTAGCCCGGGGCGCCCAAAAGGGACACAAGTCCCACTCGTTTTTTTTGGGCCCCTTCCGAAGGACTGACGTTCAGTTCGTTTTCCCCCCCCCAAAACTCCCAAACTCTAGACTCCAAACTCTAGACTCCAACTCTAGGGCTCCCAAAATTAAAATCCAAAATCTAGACTTTCCCAAAATCGGGCCTTTTTCCCTTTTTTCTAGACTCTTAACTTGGGTCCAAAATCTAGCTCCCAAACCCCTAACTCCCCAAAAAATCTGATCCAAAACCCAGACCTTAACTCTAAAACCCCCAAAATTTTAAACTCCAAACTCAGAATCCAAACTTAGACCCCTTAACTTAGGGCTCTTAACTCTAGACTCCAAAAATCTAGACTCCAAACTCTAGAAACCCAAAATTAGGCTCTTAACTCTAAATTCAAACTCTAGACCCAAAAATTTTAGACCCTTAAAATCTAAAACTCCAAAAAATCTAGACTCTTTAAATCTAAACTCCAAACTTCCCAGACCCCCAAACCCCTAGGGCTCCCAAAACCCAAACTCCCCCAAAATTAGACTCTTTAACTCAAAACTCCAAACTTTTAGACCCAAACTCTAGATCTTAAATCTAAACTCCAAACTCTAGATCCAAACTTTAGAAATTTCCAAAAATCTAGACTCTTTAAAACCCAGACTTTCCCCAAAAATCTAGACTCCAAACTCTAAACTCCAAACTCAGACTCTTAACTCCCAGACTCCCAAAATCAAAAATTTCCAAAAATCTAACTCCAAACTCTAGACTCCCAAAAAATAGGGCTCTTAAAATCTAGCTCCAAACTCTAGCTCTTAAAATCTAAAACTCCAAACTCTAGGGCTCCAAAATCTAGGGCTCCCAAAATCTAGGGCTCCCTTTAAATCAAACCCAAAATCTTTAAAATCCAAAAATCCCAGACTCCAAAAAAACTAGATCTTAAAAATCTAAAACTCTTAACTCTAGACTCCAAACTCTAGACTCCAAAAATCTAGGACTCCAAAAACCCAAACTCCAAACTCTAGAATCCAAAAATCTAGACCCAAAATTAGACTCCCGACTCTAGACCCAAACCCCTAAAAATCCAAACTCTAACTCCAAACTCTAGACTTTTTAACTCTAGACTCCAAACTCTAGACTCCAAAATTTTAGACTTTCCCAAACCCCTTTAAAATCCAAACTCTAGACTCCAAACTCTAGACTCCAAACTCAAAATCCAAACTGTAAACTCCAAACTCTAAACTCCAAACTCTAGCTCCCCAAAATCTTGACTCCAAACTCTTAACCTCCGTCTCTTTTTAAAAGGGCACCAGTTGGGAAAACTCCCGGATGGGGGGTTTCAGTTTCCTATCAAAAAAGAAACAATGCATATCTTACACCCAAATCGGCCAAATTTAAACCCCCCAAAAGGCGGGTATATATAAATATTCTATGTTTATATACATAAAAAATATATATATACATATTTTAATTTTGTGTGTGTGTGTGTGTGTGTGTGTGTGTGTGTGGGGTGTTTTGTGTTGGGGAGTTTTTATATGTATACATTAAAAAAATGATAAAAATAACGAATAAAAAACCCAAACCCAAAAACAACAAAAAACAAAAACAACCAAACCCAAAAAAAATAAACAAAAACAAAAACAACAACAACAACAAAAAATAAACAACAACAACAACAACAATAAAAAAAACAAACAACCCAAAAATCAACCCAAAAACAAAAAAACAACAAAAAAAAACAAAAACAAAAAACCCAAAAAACCCAAAAAACAACAACATCAAAAATCAACAACAACAAAAACAAAAAAAAACCCAAAAACAAAACAAAAACAACAACAACAAAAAAACAAAAACAAAAAACAACAACAACAACAAAAACCCAAAAACAACAAAACATGGTTTCTGTGTGCAGCGTCCATGGCCCTACCTGTGGTCCCTCAGGTGGTCCTGACACGAAAAAAGGGCCCTTTTGGCATATTTCACAGGGAAAAAGGGCGCTCTTTTGGGGTGGCCTCTCGGGAATCAAAAGATTGTAGACTTTGTGAACTTTGGGCCCCCCCCTTTCAGAACTTGCCCGATAAACTTCCTTTTTCGTTCTGCGGAAAGAAACAGGTAAATCTAACATAGAAAAAAATAGAGAAAAAAAATTTTTTTTAAAAAATAAACGTATTTTTGTTTTCCCGGGAGAGACATTAAAAAATAACCCTTTAATGACGACTAAAAAGGGATATAACAAAAAAAACATCATCTTCTTTTTTTTTGGGAAAGGGGAAAAAATCAGAAAGGGGAAAAGGGTGAGCTTAAAAGGTAGGGGTTTTTATTACAAAGACAAAATATAACACAAAAAAATAACAACCCTTTTTCCCCCAGGCCCTCTTAAAAAAAACAAAGGGAAAACCCCACTACCCCTTCACACGCCCCAAAATAACACACACAACCCCCCAAAAAAAAACACAAAACCCCAAAAACAACAAAAAACAAAACAACAACACCCCAAAAAAAAAAAATCTTACAAAAAATACTATCAAAATCAACGAAACAAAAAAGAAACAAACAAAAAAAAAGGGAAAAAAAACAACAAACGGGAAAAAAAACCCCCCAAAAAAAAAAAAGAGCAGCAGCCCAAAACCAAAACCCGACCCCCCGCCCCTTCAAGAAAAATGTAAGGGCCATACAAAAAGCTGTAACAAACAGGGCATAAAAATCCCTGACCACACCACCTTCAGGAAGTGCGGGTGGGGTAAGAGAATCAAAGGGTTTTTAAATTTTTTCAGTTGGGGTTAGAGTGCGGGTCCCCGAAAGGGTTAATTTCAAAAAACAAAAAAAAGAAAACCCGGGAAAAAACCCAAAAAGAATCACAAAGCCCTATTTTACATGTAAAATTCCAAGACCCAAAGGGAGGTGTAAATTTTCCGGGCCCAATGGCCTTCGTCAAGCGTAAACAACCATTAACAACAAACAAACCCCCACACACACACAAAAAAACTGGTTGGAAAAAAAAACCACTTCCCTTTTATTACGTTTTTTTTTGCCCAAAGGGGCCCTTGACCGAAAAATTTTCATGTCTTGTTTTGGTTTTTAAATTTAAAATTCAAAATTTCGGGTTTTGATTCTATTTTCCCTGTTTTTGGTTCCTGTTTTTGTTTTTAAAAGCGGGGGGGGTACAGGGGTTTTGAATTTGTTTTCAAAAAAGTTACATGAAAAAAACCCCCGTGTAAACACCCACAGGGAAAAATCAGCAGGGTTTTTTTGGGCAAATTATAGCATCCGGGCCCCGTAGGGGTTTTACTTAAAACCTTAGTCCCCTTATTACTTTAAAACTACCCACACGGTCCCCCCCCCCCCCCTCGCAGCCCGTCTTCCCCTCGGGGGGAATCACATGGTTAAAAATATATAATTTTTATATGAAAGCTCTCTAAATTTTCCATTGCTTTTTTCTTTTTTTATTGCTTATTCTTTCTCCCCATTTATAGCCATGCGTGTTGGGGTGTGTGTGTGTGTTGGTGTGTGTGTGTGTGTGTGTTTTGGGGTGGCGTGCGTGCGTGCGTGCGTGCGTGCGTGCGTGCGTATTTTGTCTGCTTCAGCGCTTTGATTTGATTTTATCAAAGGGTTTTTTCGCTAAAAAAATATTGTAAAATTTTTTAAATTTTAATTTTTTAAAAAATTACACGTTGGAAACTGTATGCACCCTTGTTTTTGGGTTTTTTTACACTTTCTTACCAGAGTAAAACCCGTCCGTCGTTTATGAGGGGCCGGGGGGCCCCGGGGGACAGCGAATTTCGAAAAACAAATAAGTGTTAAAAAAACCCAAACACAATGGTGGGAACAGTGAAAATTTCCTTTAAAAGGGGGGAATAAAGGGTTAAAATAATGACTAAAAAACATCAGCAGTTACACCGGGTTGTGTTGATGAAAAAAAAACAAGACTTGTTAATTTCATCCCAAGGAAATGAAAACCGGGAAAACCCTTTCCCGCCCCCTTCCCCGGGGCCCCCCAGGCCCCCCTCCCCGGGGCCGGGGGGGTTCCAAATTTTTTGGGGGGGGTTGAAATTTTCCCCGGGGCCCCAGTCCTCCTTAAAAAAACCCTGTAAAAACATTGTGTGGGGAAGGTCCCCTTTAAAACCCCTTTTAAAACCCGGGGGAAAAAGTTGGGGGTTTTGTTTTGTTTATGACAAAAATTTTTTGGGGTTTTTTATCTTTATAAAATTTTTAAAAAAAAACCACCCCCCATGTAAAATTTTTTTTTTAAAAAAAAAAAGGGGTATTTCCCTCCAATTTTTATGTTTTTTTTACTGGTTTCGTGGTTGTTTTTTAAAAAAACCCCTTCCGAAAATAAATCATTTTTATGGGGAGGTTTTTTTCTTTTTCCCCCCCCGGGTCCGGGAAAAAAGTGGAAAAAAGAAAAAACCCTTTTTTGGGGCAAAAACCCCAAAGGGCCCTTAAATGTGTGTTTTGGGGGGTAATTTTTTTTTTTTGGGGGGGTTTGGGGTTTTTTTTTTTGTTTTTTTTGGGGTTTTTTGGGGGGGGTTTTGGGTTTTGTTTTTTTTTTTGGTTTTTGTTTTTTTTTGCCCCCCTTTTCTTTATTTTCAAAAAAACACGTTTTTGGTTTAATTTTTTTTGGGGGGGGTGTTTATGGTTCCTTTTTTGGCGAGGATGTTTTAAAAACCCTAGCAAAACCCAAAAAAACCAAATTTCCCCTTAAAACCCCAATTTTAACAAAAAAAACCCTTAAAAAAAGAAAACCCCCGGAACCCCCGGGGAAAAAAAAAAAAAAAAAAAACCCCCCCCCGAAAAAAGGGGGATTAAAAACACGTTTTTTTTTAAACAACAAGATTTAAAACCCAAAAAACCGTGCCCCGTCCCCCAACCCCAAAAACCTTAAAAAATTTAAAAGCGGGGCCAAAAAAAAAAACCCCAAAAAACAAAAAAAACAAAAAAACCCCCCCCCAAAAAAAAAAAAACAAAAAAAAAACAAAAAAAAAACCCCCCACACACAAAAAAAAAAAAGCAAAAAAAACCCAAAAACTAAAAAAAAAAAAAGCCCAAAAAAAACAAACCAAAAAAATGGGTTTAATACCTTTGGTCCCCCCATGTTCCCCTTTCCCGTTTCCTTTTCCCCCAAGGGGGGAAAAAAGGTTTTCCCGTGGCAAAGGGGGGGGGGGGAGAATTGGGGGGGGGGGGTGGGGGGGGAGAAAACCCCCTCCCCCGGGGTTTTGGGGCCCCCCCATTGGGCGTTAACTGGCACCCGAAATTAAAAAGGGGGTTGGTTGGGGAAAGGGGGAAAAGGGAAAGGGGGGGCAAAAGGGGGGGGGGGGGGGGGGGTGGGGGGGGGGCCCATTACTTTAAAATTCCCCGAAAACCCCCCCGGGCCCCCTAAAATTTATTTCCCCAAATAAACCGGGGTTTTGGGGGTTTAAAAAAACCCCCCACACACACCCCCACCCCCAAAACTTACATACGCACGCCGCCCCGAAAGCCAAACCCCGGGAACCCCGCCCCCCCAATTTTCCCCAAAACAAAACCCCCACACCCCCCCCAAAACAAAAAAAACCCCGGGCCCCCACACATCCGGGGGCCCCGGGGGCCAAGGAAAAAGGGAGGAAAAAAGGGAGAGGAAAAGAATGAAAAGGGGGGAGAGGGGAAAAAAGGGGAAAAGGTTGAGGGGAAAAGAAAAAGAAGAAGAAAAAAACCTAAGAAAGGGGCCCGAGAGAAAAAGAAAAACAAAAAGGAGGAAAAGAGAGGAAAAGGGTGGGGAAAAAAAAGGAAAAGGGAAAGGGGAGAGACAGACAGCAGAGAAAAAACAGAAAAAGGAACCCCCCAAAGGGGGACCCAAAAAAACAGAGAAAAAAAATGAAAAAAAAACAGGGGACCCCTGGTAATAAAAGAAATTTTTTTTTATGCGGGGGAAAAGGGCCCAAAAGAAGAGAGAAAAGGGGAAAAAAAGGGAAATGAGGGAAAAAAAGAAGGGGAAAAAAGGAAGGGGGGAGAAAAAAGGAAAAAAAGGGGGGAACGGAAAAGAGAAAAAAGAAGGGGGAAAAAAAAAAAGAAAAAGGGGAGAAAAAAGGCCCCAAAAACCCAAACCCCCACCCCTCCCCCCCCAAAACCCCCCCCAAAAAAAACCAAAAAATTTTGGGGGTTTAAACCATTAAATATTACTTTTCAACCTTTTTTTTTTTTACGGGTTTTTAAAAAAAAGAAAACCCAAAAAAGGGGAAAAAATTTTTTAACCAAAAAAAACGGAAAAAAAATCTTTAACCCCCAAAGGGAAACCCCCCCAAACCAAAAAAAAGTCAAAAAAATAAACCGAAAACAAAAAACAGCCCCCAAACGGCCCCCTAACAAAAAAACCAAAAACCCAAAAAAAAAAACAAAAACCCCAAAAAAAACTCAATCCTTAAAAAAGGGTGGGGAAAAAACCCCCCCAAATTCCCCCCCCCAAAAACCTGGTTTTACTTTTAAAAACCCGGAAATTTTAAAAACCCCTTTTTTAATTTTTTTTTTTTTAAAAATTTTTAAAACCTTCATCCCTCAAACCCCTCAGATTTTTATTATTATATTTTTAATTTTTTTTATTATTTTTTTAAAAAATTTTTGGGTGGGGTTTTTAAAATAACAAATTTGGGGGAAAAAAGAAAAGTTTTGGGGCCACGTGGGGGTAAAAATTAAAAAGGGGGGGGGGGGCCGGGGGTTGGTTTTTTTGGGGTTTGGGCCCCCGGGCCCCTTGGTTTTGGGGTTTTGGGGTTCCTTTTCCCCGAAAAACTTTCCCCCGCCCCCCCCAAGGTTTTTGGCCCAAAATTCCCAAAAAGAGGGGGGGGTTTTTTTTTCCCTTTTTTTTGGGCCCGGGGGCCCCCGCCAAAGGGCCCTTTTGGATGAAAAAACCAAAAACCCCAAATTTTTCCCCTTTTAAAATTTAAATTTTTTTTTTCCTTTTTTTTTTGCAACATTTTTTCCCCTTTAAATTTTTTTCCCGTTTTTGTTTTTTCCCCTTCCCCCCCGGAAAGGGGATTTTTGTTTCAAAAACCCTACCCCATTTACTTTTTGGGAAAATTTTTTTTTGGTTTTTCCAAATTTTTAAAAAAGTTTTAAAATTTTGTGGATTAAAAAATTTTATGGGGAGGGGATTAAAGGGGTTTTTTTCTTTTTTCCGGGCCCTTTTTTTTTTTTTCCCCCCCTTTTCCCTTTTAAAATTTCCAATTTTTTAAAAATTTGGGGGTTAAAATCTATTTTATGATTTTTTTTCCAAAAAACATTTGTATCTGAGGAATTTTTCCCGGGGTTTTAATTGTTTATTTTTTTGTAATTTATTTTAAAAATTAAATTTAAATTTTTTTTTTTGGTTTATTCATGGGGGCAAAAGGGGGGGGAAAAAAGGGGAGAGAAAAAATCAAAACAGACAGACAACCAAAAACAGACGGAAACCCCGAGGAAAACAAGGAAAAAATAAAAAGGAAAATTAAAAAGGGGATACCAAAAAAAAAAAACCCCCCGGGCCAAAAAAACCAAAAAGAGTAATTTTTAGAGGTGAAGGGGGGTGAAAAGGAAGGAAAAAAAAAAAGGGGAAAGGAACCCGAAAAATAAAACCCGTCCAAGGGAAAAAGGGGGCCCCCGAATTGGAAAAAAGGAAAAGGGGAAAAAAAAAGAAGGGAAAAAAAAATTAAAAGGGGAAAAAAAAGGAAAAGGGGAAAAGAAAAAATGGAAAAGGAAAAGGGGAAGGGGGGAAAAGGTGGGGGAAAAAAAGGGGGAAAAAAAGGATGGGGAAAAAAAAGGGGAAGGGGAAAGGAAAAAAGAGGGGGGGGAAAAGGGGGGGGGGTGGGGGAAAAGAAGGGGAGAAGGAAAAAAAAGAAAAAAGAGAGGGAGAAAAAAAAAAAGAAAAAAAAAGGGGAAAAGGGGAAAGAAAAGGGAAGGGAAAAGGGAAAGGGAAAAAAAAGAAAAAGAAAGAGAAAAAAAAAGAGAAGGGGAAAGAAAGGGGAAAAGGAAAAGAGGAAAAAGGGGGAGAAAAAGGGAAAAAGAAAAAAAAAGGGGGGAAAAAAAGGGAAAAAAAAAAGAAAAAAGGGGGGAAAAAGAGAAAAAAAAAGAGAAAGAGATAAAAGAGAGGAGAAAAAAAGGAGAAAGAGAAAAGAAAAGAAAAAGGGAAAAAGGGGGAGAGAAAAAAAAGAAAAGAAAAGAAAAGAGAAGGAAAAGAGAGAAAGAAAAAAAGAAAAAAAAAGGGAAAAAAGGGAAAAGAGAGAGAAAAAAGAAAAAAGAAAGAGGAAGGGAAAAAGGGGAGAAGAAAGGAAAAAAGAAAAAGAAAGGGGGAGGGGAGAAAGAAAGAAAAAAAAAAGAGAGGGGGAGAAAAGAAAGAAAAAGGGGGAAAAAAAAAAGAAAAAAGAGAAAAAGGAGAAAGAAGAAAGAAAAAAAAGGAAAAAAGAAAAAAGAAGAAAAAAAAGGGAAAGGGGGAGAGGAAAAAAAGGAAAAGGAAAAAGGGGAGGGAAAAAAAAGAAAGAAAGAGAGGGGAGGGAAAAGAAAAGAGAAAGGAAAAAAAGAAAAGGGTGAGAAAGGAAAAAAAGGAAAAAGGAAAAAAAGAGGAGAGAAAAAGGAAAAAAAAGAAAGAGAGAGAGAGGAAAGAGAGAGAAAGAAAAGAAAGAAAGGGGAGAAAGAAAAAGGAAAGAGAAAAGAGGGGAGAAAGAGAGAGGAAAAAAAGAAAGAGGAAAAAAAGAAAGAAAGAAAGAAAAAGAGGGAAAAAAAGGGAAAAATGGAAAAAAAAGGGGAAAAAGGGAAAAAAAGAAAGAAAGAGAGAGAGAAAGAAAGAAAGAAAAAGAGAGGGGAAAAAAGGGGAAAAAAAAGAGAGATGGGAGAGAGGGGAAAAGAGAGGAGAGAAAAAAAGAGAGAGAGAAAGGGGAAAGAAAGAAAAGGAAAAAAAAGGGGAAGGGGGAAAGAAAGGAGGGGAAAAAAGGGGAGAGAAAAAGAGGAAAGAGAGAGAAAGAAAGAAAGAAAAAAAGGAGAGAGAGGAAAAAAGGGGGAGGGGAGGAAAAAAGAGAGAGAGAGAGAGAGAGTAGAAGAGAGAGAGGGGAGAGAAGAGAGGGCCCCGTTCGTCGTTGTATCTCCCATTAACCCAAAAGGGTTACCTTCAGGGTTGGGGGTCCCTTTTTTCGGACAACAGAAAGACAAGTTTCCAAAAAAACCGGGTGTCCAGGAGATGACGTCACAACACAACCAGCGGTGGTGACGTGGCTACCGGTAGCTGACGTCACCCAGACTTTCTTGACGTAGCACACAACATTTGCACTCTCCGATTTTTCACATGTCCCTTGAGTGACCGAATACAGTTGGTAAGCTGACGGTTTTCGTACACTTGAGAGTAAAACACCTTGCTGGGGGCAAAGAACTGAAGGAGGAGCAAACATCCCCCTGTAACCGTAACAATCCCACTGACTGCCATGGTATATACCGGAAACGGAAGTTGGAGACATGGTGGTGAAGGATATTGTGGAATGGAACAGCGATGGTGTCGGCCATATTCCGGTGTGGTTCCAGTATTGCACGTGATTCCAGGGCTGTGTTGGGAGAAGAAAATGAATGAATACAAAATAAAAACAAAAACAATAATAGGTGGACAGATAAATAGATACAGACACATAGACAGACAGACAGACAGATAGATAAGAGATAGACGGATAGATAGACAGACAAGTAGATAGGCAGATGGATGGATAGACTGTAGATAAATAGACACAGATAGATAGATGGATGGATAGACAGACAGACAGATGATAGA
>JAPXFY010006582.1:0-2500 GCA_030674185.1 Monoplex corrugatus | reverse complement strand
AACGCTAAGCTGACACCACCAGAATGATGGAAACATTAAAATGGGCAGCCAACAGGCCAGTGAACCTATGAAACGCTATGCTGACACCACCAGAATGATGAAAACATTAAGATGGGCAGTCAACAGGCCAGTGGACCTATGAAACGCTATGCTGGCACCACCAGAATGGTAGAAACATTAATATGGGCAGTCAACAGGCCAGTGGACCTATGAAACGCTAAGCTGACACCACCAGAATGATGGAAACATTGACACAGGCAGCCAACAGGCCAGTGGACCTATGAAACGCTAAGCTGACACCACCAGAATGATGGAAACATTAAGATGGGCAGCCAACAGGCCAGTGAACCTATGAAACGCTATGCTGACACCACCAGAATGATGGAAACATTGAGATGGGCAACAAACAGGCCAGTGGACCTATGAAACGCTAAGCTGACACCACCAGAATGATGGAAACATTAAGATGGGCAGCCAACAGGCCAGTGGACCTATGAAACGCTAAGCTGACACCACCAGAATGATGGAAACATTAAGATTGGCAGCCAACAGGCCAGTGGACCTATGAAACGCTATGCTGGCACCACCAGAATGGTAGAAACATTAAGATGGGCAGTCAACAGGCCAGTGGACCTATGAAACGCTAAGCTGACACCACCAGATTGATGGAAACATTGACACAGGCAGCCAACAGGCCAGTGGACCTATGAAACGCTAAGCTGACACCACCAGAATGATGGAAACATTAAAATGGGCAGCCAACAGGCCAGTGAACCTATGAAACGCTATGCTGACACCACCAGAATGATGGAAACATTGAGATGGGCAACAAACAGGCCAGTGGACCTATGAAACGCTAAGCTGACACCACCAGAATGATGGAAACATTAAGATGGGCAGCCAACAGGCCAGTGGACCTATGAAACGCAAAGCTGACACCACCAGAATGAAGGAAACATTAATATGGGCAGCCAACAGGCCAGTGGACCTATGAAACGCTAAACTGACACCACCAGAATGATGGAAACATTGACACAGGCAGCCAACAGGCCAGTGGACCTATGAAACGCTAAGCTGACACCACCAGAATATTGGAAACATCAAGATGGACAGCCAACAGGCCAGTGGACCTATGAAACGCTAAGCTGACACCACCAGAATGATGGAAACATTGACACAGGCAGCCAACAGGCCAGTGGACCTATGAAACGCTAAGCTGACACCACCAGAATGATGGAAACATTAAGATGGTCTGCCAACAGGCCAGTGGACCTATGAAACGCTGTGATGGCAACACCAGAATGATGAAAACATTAAGATGGGCAGCCAACAGGCCAGTGGACCTATGAAACGCAAAGCTGACATCATCAGAATGATGGAAACATTACGACGGGCGGCCAACAGGCCAGTGGACCTATGAAACGCAAAGCTGACACCGCCAGAATGATGAAAACATCAAGATGGACAGCCAACAGGCCAGTGGACCTATGAAACGCTAAGCTGACACCACCAGAATGATGGAAACATTAACGCAGGCAGCCAGCAGACCAGTGGACCTATGAAACACTAAGCTGACACACCAGAATGATGGAAAAAAGATGGGCGGCAAACAGGCCAGTGGACCTATGAAACCCTAAGCTGACACCACCAGAATGATGGAAACATCAAGATGGGCGGCCAACAGGCCAGTTTTTAATGTTATGGGTTGGGATTGAACTCGAGACTTCAGATATTGAGTCCACGGCTCTTTCATGAGAACCAACCAGCCCGCCTGGGTGACTATGCCCCACCAGATTTTATGCAAAACCTGTAACCAAACAATAAGCCTTGAATTTATAAGTCTCCGTGTTGGGGGAACAATTTTGGGTCACATCAGCTAAGAGAATGAAACTGGGTTATCGAGGAAGTTTTAGCTGTACATAAACGAACATGTCTTAAATTCAATACAGACAAACAACAAAGCAAGTAGTTTTTTCTTCTTTATATGTGTGTATGGACGTGGCCTAAATTTTAGTTGATGGTCTCCAGCTGAAAAAAAAGAAATTGTATAAAGGATGTGCGCAGTATCATTTGGTCTTTTAAGATTTCTTCCTTTTCTTTTCGTTGTTGTTCTTGTTTTTGTTTCTCTTCTCTATTGATTCTTGTTTTTGTTCTTCTTGTTCTTCTTGTTCTTCTTGTTCTTCTTCTTCTTGTTGTTCTTCTTGTTCTTCTTCTTTTTCTTCTTCTTCTTCTTTTTCTTCTTCTTCTTTTTCTTCTTCTTCTTCTTCTTCTTCTTCTTCTTCTTCTTCTTCTTCTTCTTCTTCTTCTTCTTCTTCTTCTTCTTCTTCTTCTTCTTCTTCTTTTTCTTCTTCTTCTTCTTCTTCTTCTTCTTCTTCTTCTTCTTCTTCTTCTTCTTCTTCTTCTTCTTCTTCTTCTTCTTCTTCTTCTTCTTCTTCTTCTTCTTCTTCTTCTTCTTCTTCTTCTTCTTCTTCTTCTTCTTCTTCTTCTTCTTCTTCTTCTT
>JAPXFY010006581.1:0-2500 GCA_030674185.1 Monoplex corrugatus | reverse complement strand
GAATTCTTGGCTTTTCTTTTGTTTATGTGTATTTTTGTTTATTTGGTTTTCTAAGTAATGTTTCATCGTTCTGATTATTGGACTATCGGATGCCTATACCTAAATGCACTTTGTTTTGCTACACTGTGTGTCAATATTTTGCCACACCGTCTGCATGCTCCATTGTTCATGGGCATGTATGCTAAGTTTTTTCGTGTTTCCATAAGCAGTCAGACACTGACATGGATTACATGATTATTAACCCTTTGACTCCCGCACCCTATCCACCGACTGCAAAAACTTATTTCTTATATTCCTCATCCTAAACACCAGCTTTCTGCTGGAAGCTGGTGGAGCCAAAATGTTACATTTTTGCTTTGCTAGCATGGTTGAAAATTCAAGATGCTGGTGGACAGGGTACGGGAGTCAAAGGGTTAACGTGCATATTTGTGTTAATTAAACAAATGTGAGTAGATGTCGCGCCAGCAGGCAGCAAAAGTGTGTGTGGTATTTTACAGTGATTTTATCGTGGTTCTATTTGTTTTTGTACATTGAATTTTATATCAGTTTATTCCTCTTGGGTCCCGACAAATGGTGATGTAAATATTTTTTTTAAATTTTGAATATTTTACCGGATAATCTGATTTTGGAGTTTCGTATGCCTACTTTTCGTCATTTTAATTCTGCCGCTCAGGTCGGACATTTAACCTGTGAACTGTGTTAACATTTTAGCCTACTGTGTTCGCCCAACGCTACAGCTCCCAAACCTTCGTTGTTCTCTGCAAACATCATCCTCTCCTGACTGGCTCTCAATTATGGATCCGTCCTTTTTAAAACAAATTGGACTGACACTTTTTAAACACAGCAAATGCTACCTCGGTGGAGGCGTCTACCAGCGCATACGTACATTGGGGCTGTGTAGCAAGCCCCGCACTGCGCGATCCTGTCGTGGTGGACGTCTCCACCGACTTTGGCACAACCTGCCTCCTGCTGTGCCAGCCCGACGCCACTTTTCTTCTTCTGCTTCTTCGTCTCCTCCACTGCCCCTGCCTTCGACCTCGCTGCTGCGGGCTTCGTCTCCTCCTCTGCCATCTTCGCCTTCGCCTTCTGTCCTGGTGGTGCCGCCTTCGCCTTCTGTCCCGCCGGTGCTGCCTTCGTCTTCTGTCCCGCCGGCGCTGCCCTCGTCTTCTGTCCCGCCGGTGCTACCTTTGTCTTCTTCTTCTGTTCCATCGTTGCTGCCTTCGTCTTCTGCCCCGCTGGTGTCGCCTTCGTCTTTTGTCCCGTCGGTGCCGCCTTCGTCGCCACCTCGGCCGCCGCCATATGACTGTGATAAACTTAAACTATGCCTTTTTAACGCTCAATCAACATGCAAGGATGGCAAAGCCGAAGTCATTGCCGATTTTATCGCTGATGAGCACGTTGACATTGCTTTTATCACAGGGACATGGCTTAACCCCTTGGTCATGAACCTATACATGCTAGCCTCACTCCGAGTGGTTACAGGCTTGCTTCTTTCCATCGCTCATCTCGAGGTGGCGGTATCGCCATCCTCTACAACGACTCACTCCATTCCCGCCTATCTTTCTCGCAGTCTCTGCCTTTCTCCCATCCTTCTTTCGAGCACGTTGAAGTATCCTTCCAATCCACCCCTCACCCCATCACCTTCTCCTGTGTCTATCGACCTCCACCTAGCTCTGCCAACAAACTCACCACATCCACGTTTCTCTCTGACTTTGACCAACTGCTTGACCACTACTGCCTCTTACCTGGAAATCTCATCATTCTAGGTGACATCAATGTCCACTATGACAACACTCACCGTTATGACACAAGACATATCATCAACTCTTTGTCCAATCACAATATGACTCAACACATTTCTGAACCAACCCATCAAAAAGGTCACATTCTTGACTGGATCATTTCTCGTGATCACCACAATTCAGCTACTGACAACTGCTTAGTTCTTTCTATCCGTCTAACTTCAGCCCTTCCATCTGACCACTCTGCAATTCTCTGTTCTCTTGACATTTCTCCTCCTTCCCGTACCACGCGCACAGTGACTCGACGCAATCTCAAATCTATCGACCTCTCCACATTTTCATCTGATGCCTCCCGTCTCCTTTCTGAAAAGTCACATAACCTTGCCGATGAATTCTATACTACTCTCCACCATCTTCTGGACACTCATGCTCCAGCCACAACCCGTCTTTTACCTGACCGCCCCCCTACCCCCTGGCTCACTCATGAGATTGCCTGTGCAAAACGTGCCCGCCGCAGAGCAGAGCGCCGCTGGCGCAAATCCAAACTCACTGTACACAGGCAACTTTTCCAAGCCTCTAAAACAAAAGTATCCACCTTCATTGCATCTGCAAAAACAAGCTATTTCCAAACCAAAATCCTGAATGCCTCTTCTTCAAAAGAACTCTTTACAACCATGAATCATCTCCTTGGCATACGAAAAGACTTACCTCTCCCAACAAAACATACAAATGAAGAACTCCCATCTGTATTCTCCAAG
>JAPXFY010006580.1:0-7500 GCA_030674185.1 Monoplex corrugatus | reverse complement strand
CTCTCTCTCTCTCTCTCTCTTATACTGCGTCTGATACAACCAGCAACGACAACACGGATGTAGATATCTGTGTACAAACTACATAACTCTTTCTTTCCCCATACACGTAGTGTGTGCACTAAGGAAACAGCTGCATATATGAGATCAAAAATCGATCATAAACTATGATACAGAAATTAAATCAATGTTATTGTACGGTTCAGAAATAGAGGGTTAAGAGAAAGCAGCTTTGGTGATTAAAAACTGTTTATGTTGAGAAATTATTTAGGAGTTAACATTAGAACATCATACGATTTCAAACATAGTGAGTTCGCAAAATGTCCCTTAACTGTAACCTGAAGCGTTTGGTGCATTCAATACTGGCTAAAACTAACGAAAATGAATGAACGAAAAGAGATTGCCTTAGAAGGCATGTAAGTGCTATTCAATTTAGCTAGCAGAAGAAAAAAAAACTGGGCCTCAAAAGTCCGTGATATATTAAATACACACGGTTTTTCATACGTCTGGGAAAATCAGCGTGAGGGTTGTATACAGAAAGTCTTTCATAAAAAACAAAACAAAACAAACAAAAAATAAAACAAAACAAAACACGTTCAAACAATGACCAGCTGCTTGTAGATGGCAAAATTGGGATTATCATATCAATACTAGTGATGTTTTTTTCATAGCATAGAAAGTTAGAAACACTCTCGTGAGGTTGAAGCATACTTGTTAAGAGAAAAGACCAAAACTTCCCTGCTGCTTCGTCCACGTTGTTATAAAACATTATTTTCGTTTTCGTTGGGATTTCTAGCCGTCTGTTTGCGTGTCATTCTGACTTCTTTTCACCCATTTGGTGTCAAACATTGTTCTACTTTAGGGATTAATTGTGTGAATTAAAAAAAAACTTATTATCGTTTTGGTTTGTTTTTCTGTTCATCTGCCTGTGTGTCTTTCTGACGTATTTTCACCCATTTAGTTCAACAGTTATACTTCAAGGTTAATTGTGTATGTGATTTTTTAAAGTTTTCGTTTAAGTTAATCATCTGCATGTGCGTTGTTCTAAACTGTTTTCACCCGTTTGGTGTGAAACAGAATGTAACTTCAAGAATTAATTATGTATTTAATAAAAAAAATCGTTTTGGTTTGTTTTCCTTGTCATGTGCCTGTGTGCCATTTTTAAAAAAAAAAATTCCTGTGGGTTTGTTTTTCTAGTCATCTGTCTGTATGCTGTTCTAAACTTCTTTTTACCTGTTTGGTGTCAAACACCATCCTACTTCATGAATCATTGGTGTATATGATTTTCTCAATCTTCGTTTTGGTTGGTGAGGTTTGTGAAGTTTACCGCAGGGAAGTTTTACTCTTTTTCTCCTGATATTTGTATTATTTGTTTGTTTCTTTGTGATCTTACGTGTAAGCTTCTGGCCAGCTCATGGGTTTATGTACAGGCTTAAGGCTTGTGCCATGATCACCATACACATGGCCAGTTCATGGGTTTATGTGCAGGCTTAAGGCTTGTGCCATGATCACCATACGCATGGCACTTATAACGTTAGTGCATATGGAATTAATTCCGAGTGCAGAGACGTTATCGTAATATGTCTAACAACAACAACAACAACAATAATAATAATAATACTAATAATAATAACAATAATAATAATAATAATAATAATAATAATAATAATAATAATAATATTAATAATGATAATAATAATGTTTATTTGTATAGCACATATTCCATATGAAAACAAGCTCACCAGTGCTTTACATTTCGCAAAAAATTCAAATGGTGATAAACATGTTCACAATTACATACACAGCATGAACTGGAAAATGTCTGGGATTTTCCTGAACCAGACATTAAAGTTCTTGTTTTTTTTTCTTATTTTTTTTTTTAAATGGAAAAGACAACTGAAGGGATAGTGATGGTGAAAAGGAACATGGTGTATATAATGTAATGTTGTTGTGGTGGTGGGGTTTCTCAGTTTGTTATGTGTGTGTGTGTGTGTGTGTGTGTGTGTGTGTGTGTGTGTGTGTGTGTGTGTGTGTGTGTGTGTTTGTGTTCGTTCTTTGATTTAACGTCTGTTCACTATGAGTGATATTAGACGGGGGAAAAATGGAGGATGGGAGATGGGCGAGTTGGATTGGGGGCAGAGGGGAGAATGAGTATGAGACATGAGTAAGCGTGTAAATATAAAAATGGAACAAAATCTTAACACTAACAGTTAACATTAACAATGCTAAGGGAAAATTTAACGCTAAAGTACAAACTTAACGCTAAAGTACAAACTTCATAAACTTAAAGCAATACATTAACAGGACTGTGAACCAATGATTCCGAAATTTTAAATGACAATGATTGATCTGAAGTTACTTCTTTAAAATGAGTTTCAGAATAGTTATCTTGTGTAAACATTTTTGGTTAAAAAGGAACGTATCTTTTTGTAGTAAAATAAACAGTGAAACAGTGTGAACTGTTCTCCGCAAATACACTTGATATTTTTACAATATTTTGTTTTCAACGCGTTTAGCTGACTACGAAAATGAACAGCAACAATTGATCTCGAATGATATATGGAAGAATACTGCAATTTTTTACATACATTTTGAAAAGAACGTTTTATCATTTGTTGTGTCACAAACTTTTCATTGAATTGCTCATGAAAACGAATCCATGAGGCTGATTCTAGCAAGCCGCAAGCTTCTTTTACGGAAGTTTTAATACGTAATTCTATAGTATTATCAGTGTTGTGTGCACCTTGCTTAGCTGCTCTGTCTACTACTTCGTTGCCGTGAAGACCAACGTGAGAAGGCACCCAGCATAAACTGATATATGTACCTTTTGTCCTTAAACGATGTATAAGATGATTTGCCTCAGTAATTAAGTCAGGTCTTGTGTCTGTATCAAAAGCCTGTAAGGCATATAATACAGATTTTGAATCAACAAAGAGAACTACCTTGACAAATACAGGTTTAAGGTATACTAAATAATGCAACGCTTGTATAATAGCGACTAATTCCGCTGTAAATATAGATATATTTGGCCCAATGAAAAATGACTTTTGTATTCCAAATTTTGGAACATAAAACGCTGCTCCAGCAGATTTATTTTCTAATACTGACCCATCGGTAAAAATATGGAGGTGGGTACGGTAATTTTCATCGACGTGTTCTCTCGCTGTGCATATCGAAATGTTAATATTTTCATATTTCTTAGCATCTGTATAATCAATATCAAAAGTGGCTTTAAGCATTTCCCATGTAGGGATAGGCGTTGTGGATGGTGTCTCAGCTATTTCGTCCAAATTTATGTTAGACTGTTTGACTAAGTCAGAGACATAAGTTGCAACAGTCATTTGTGATGAAATGTTGCTTGCTCGTTTTGGAAAGTCAACATCAGATCTTAGTTTAATTTCCTTGCTCACAAAATTGTCCGTTTGTGAAGTAGTTCTGACTGCAAACTTTGCTGTCGCTAGCTCACGATAGTTGTTTAGAGACAGAATTCCAGCAACTTTGTACGTTTCCAGATTTGAAGCATGGACTGGTACACCTAGTGCAATTTTAAGACTTTTGCAGTCTAAGCTTTGAATCTTCTTTAGTAAATATTTTGGTGCACTGAAGAACACCTCTTGTGCATAGGATAATTTAGATCTTACAAGTGCTGTTGATAGATGAAGTAGTATGTTTGCATCCATTCCCCAGGGTAATCTGCTTATTATCTTTAGAAAATGTAAGGCTTTTCTTGCTTTTGTTAAAACATAATCAAAATGGATATTCCAGTTTAATTTCGATGTTATAAAAACTCCCAGAAATTTTACAACCTGTTTGTAATGTATCACTTCACCATGCAGTCTTAAAGTAGGCAAGTTATTTAAAGTACCACCAGGATTAAATAGCATCATGTTAGTTTTTTCAGTTGATAACGATAGACCATTTTCTAACATGTAGTTTCCAAGACTATCAAGATCAGATTGATACACCTTCCTGATGTAATTATGTGCTCACTGGGGAGTTGTCTTTTTTAAAGTAATATTCATCCATATGCATATATCATCAGCGTACTGTACCAAAACAACACGATTTGAGAGTACACTAGGAAGATCATGTATAAGGATATTAAATAATATAGGTGCTATCATTGAACCTTGAGGAATTCCCATATCAAGACATCGTGAAGTAGAATAACTTGTTCCCACTCTTGCCTGAATTGTTCTATTGGCTAAATAGGACTTGATATAATTATATATATTGCCAGACAGACCAATAGATTTCAGCTTGTACAATAATCGTGTATGCCAAACTTGATCATAAGCTTTTTTCACATCAAAAAAGGTTGCTAAAAGACTTTTTCTACGGGCAAATTGTTGTTTTATCTGAGTTGTAAGTTTAACCAGGTGCTCAATTGTGGATCTCCCTTTTCTGAAACCTGCCTGGTTTACTGGAATAACGTTATTTTTATCACAGTAATGTATAAGTCTGTTCAAGACCAATCTTTCCATTAGTTTGCTCGTATGGGACGTCAACGCAATAGGTCTGTAACTGTTTTTATTGTTTTTAGGCTTTCCTGCTTTTAATATGGGTATAACAACAGACTTTTGCCATACCTGTGGTACAGTTCCACTCACCCAGCATTTCTGAAAAATTTTGTGTAAGAATATAATATAATTTTCTGGAACAGCAGTTGAAACAGCATCGACACCTACCGAACTCCTTTTGTTGTGTAGAGACAAGATAGTGTTTTTTAGCTCTTCTAGGGTGATCGGAGAATTAAACCAGCAATCATTCTGAGTTACTGGATCAGTGAAGATAGGGTTGTTAGCTGCCGTTTCTCTGTAATGTTTGCAGTTAGGAGACAACCCATCTACTTTACTATTTTCAGCAAAGAGTTCTACAAAAGTTTCAGCTTTGTCCATGTCGGAAGGAAATTTGTGACATGTATCAATCATTATTGGAAATCTAGGTAAGTTGGCTCCGTTTTTCATTTGATTC
Source organism: Monoplex corrugatus (assembly GCA_030674185.1). Lineage (NCBI taxonomy): Eukaryota > Metazoa > Mollusca > Gastropoda > Littorinimorpha > Ranellidae > Monoplex > Monoplex corrugatus. The sequence continues at coordinate 2,529 of JAPXFY010006580.1, read as the reverse complement.
ATTTTTGTCCAGACTTTATGAAAATCCTTAAAATCTGAAATTTCTTTGGTGCAGTATGATGCCCAATAATCTTTCTTTGCTTCAGCGATGATTTTATTACACTGGGTGTTAGCTTTTTTCATTTCCATGTGATCGTCCGGTTTTCTGCTTTTGATGTAGATTTTGAATTTATCTTTTTTTATACTGAACTGCTTTCTCACATGCCTCTGTCCACCAAACATTACCCAAACGATTATTAGACTTAAAAGTTTTGAGTTTCGGAATGGAGAGGTCTGCAGCAGCTAGAACTGACTCCTGGAACTTAGAAAACATAACGTCTACATTTTCACTTTCATAATGCTTATATTCATGTTTAGCAAGAGCAATCTGAAACATGGTCCAATCAGCACGCATTTAATTATATTTTGGTATAATGTCAGGAGTGCTGTCTTTCATCCTGATGTTGTCATTTGTTATTGTTATGATGATAGGTAAGTGATCACTTCCCAAAGTATCTCTGTGAGTGTCCCAGGTACAGCAGGGTACTAATTCTGGTGATATTAGTGACAGATCGATGGCTGTTGCCCGGTGTTTGGAAACATCAGGAATTCTGGTGACACTCCCATCATTCAAAAGGTAAAGCGCACTGTCAACTATGTTTTCTACTAAACGATTGCTTGTAACAGTACAACAATCTTTTTCCCAAAACGGGGAGTGGGAATTAAAGTCTCCACCTATTAGCCATCTACCGTGCTGCAGATCCGGAATCGTACGCAGCCATTCTGTATTGTGGTCATTTGGACAGGTAGACTGACAAAACGTTCAGGATGAAATAATTACTGAATTGTACTGTGGCGGCACAAGAGTGTAAGTCTTCAGTGGATGTTAAAACTGGGGAATTAAATATGTGATCCTGCAACTCTTTAAGTATATATATCGCAGTGGCTACCTTCTTCCCGGGATTTCCTAATTCATATATTGGAGGATAATAATAATTTTGGAGGTTGGGAAGTTTGGTTGGGATAACATTAAGGGACTGCAAAATTAAAACTTCACACTGATTTGATGAGAGAAAATGTTCCAGGTATGCGGAATTGGTGGAAATAGATCTACAATTCCACTGCAAAAATTTGATTTGTGATTGTTGGCGCAGTTTCATTGTTGGCTAATCTCCTATGTTAAATTAAAGGTTATTTGTTTGATAATCACGAAGACTTTGGTTTTCTGCGTACGAGAAAAAATGGCCAGAAAGAAAACATTAACTACTTAGACTACTAATAAAAGGTAGGGGGGAAAATGTAGTTAAAACTATGGGAAAAAGTCCTTCTAATAGAGAAAATAGGTAGATTTTGAACAGAAACAAATAACAAATAAATAAAACAATGGTATACACGCCGTCAAATGTACAGAGATTATAGTCTGACCGAGTCTTGATAGTCTGACTAAGTAAATTCTAGCGTTTGTATACTTTCATCAAGGGAATTGTCAGAGATGATAAGGAAAAAGTCCTGTGACAAGAATCGTTGATAACTGTAGATATACTAAAACATATCATATTGCAGCCACCACGGTTCGTAGTTGTTAAAATGGTGGAACCTTCCTCGGGGGAATCTAGAAGAGTGTAGCCATGAAGAACGTGATCGTGTTGTTCTCCTAGGGGTCTCCCAAAAGAGATCCCGAACGTGTCTTCCCAGGTTCCCCGCTATCACGCTGCTTCCTCTGGCAGTGGGGTGTATATTGTCGTGAAGAAACTGCTGGTTGGTGCGAAGGTTTTCGTGGGAGACAAAAGATACGTTTTTTGATGTCAACAAGCTCAGCAGATAAGAAAGCGTACAAATTCCGCTGAACCTCCTTACGTGCATGTCGTACAGGGGCGACCTTGCTGATGACTATCTTTGTGTTTGGGTATTTTTGTGCTACATATTTGATGCAAGTAGTAAGATGTTGAGTTGTTGTTGCGCAATCTTTATTTAGTTCGTGAACACCACAATGGAAAACGATACAGTCCGCAGGAATGTCAAATTGAGATAGAGTCTTGTCTAAAGAGCCTTTTATGTCATTAATGTTATTCACAGCACACGAGTCTCCTTCGAAACCGTAAGATCGTCCCAGTCTTCTTGAGTTTACATCTCTCAACACCGAACCGTGGACAGTCAGAACATACGGAAGGTCGTGGTTCTTTTTACGTTGTTCTGATATCTGCGGAGGGTGTGACGTTGCATGTTTGCGCTGTGATGTGACGTCTTTAGCTTTTTTGATGTCATGATGATGTTGTTTTTTCCCCGTCTTTGGTTTTCTTTTCGGGCTCTGTTTTCGCTTGCTTTGAGTTATTCCTGCTACATTTTGTTTCGTTTGATTTTTGTGGCTGTTGATTGTCCTGCCTGCGTGTGTGTTTTTGTTTAAGAACGTCTGCGTACGTGGGATTTGTGTCATGGAGATCTGTCTGTGTCTGGCCGTTCCTGGTGATCTTAATGGTGGCGGTTACTGTCGACCGGGCCTCGATCTGCGCATGCACAGACCTTTCTAAGGAAATAACTTGCTGGCGCAGAT
>JAPXFY010006579.1:0-12424 GCA_030674185.1 Monoplex corrugatus | reverse complement strand
CAGACTCACAGAAGTACAAAAAAACGTGTGAACCATAACCATTTCAAGACCAGCAGTTACTTTGCTATTGTCCCCATCATGGTTGCCAATCCAGCGAATCACGCCATAGCGTGGTGGTTGCCCAGCACCTCCACCACGACCTACTCCAAGGTCAGGGTCAGGGTTAAACTGATGACGATGACTGTGAGCTGGTGGAGCTCTGCTTGCTGTCATGCTGGCTCCTCTCACAAGATTCTAAATCAATAGAAAATAGGAGATTCTTAATCACAACACGGGGGCTTGTTTATTTATACAAGAATCACAGCAAGGGACTTGTTTATTTTACAATATTTACTGACTCACAGCAAGGGGCTTGTTTATTTATACAGATTGAATCATAGCAAGGGGCTTTTATATTTATACGAGATTCTGATCATACAAGGGGCTTGTTTATTTATACAAGACTGAATCACAGCAAAGGGGCTTATTTATTCATATAAGACTGAATCACAGCAAGGGGCTTGTTTATTTGTACAAGATTCTGAATCACTGCAAGGGCCTTGTTTCTTTATACAAGATTCTGAATCACAGCAAGGGGCTTATTTATACAATACTGAATCACAGCAAGAGGCTTGTTTATTTATACGAGATTCTGAATCACAGCAAGGGGCTTGTTGTTTATTTATACAAGACTGAATCACAGCAAGGGCTTGTTTATTTTTAACTACAAGACTGAATCACAGCATGGGGCTTGTTTACGTATACAAGACTGAATCACAGCAAGGGGTTTGTTTATCTATACAAGACTGAATCACAGCAAGGGGCTTGTTTATTTATACAATATTTAATAATAATATAATAATAACAATATACAATATTTTATATAGCGCAAAATCTTGATAAAATCAATCTAAGTGCTAAAACAGACACACACGCACGCACAGCACACACCACGCACGCACGCAAGCACGCACGCACGCACGCACGCAAGCACGCACGCACGCACACACACACACACACACACACACACACACACACACACACACACACACAACAACACACACACACGGCACACGCACACGCACACGCACACGGCTATAAATGGGGAGAAAGAATAAAAGCAATGGAAAATTATAGAGAGCATATTTACTGAATCACAGCAAGGGGCTTGTTTATCTATACAAGACCGAATCACAGCAAGGGGCTTGTTCATTTATACAATATTCACTGACTCACAACAAGGGGCTTGTTTATTTATACGAGATTCTGAATCATAGCAAGGGGCTTGTTTATTTATACAAGACTGAATCACAACAAGGAGCTTGTTTATTTATACAAGACTGAATTACAACAAGGGGCTTGTTTATTTATACACTATTTACTGACTCACAGCAAGGGACTTGTTTATTTACATGAGATTCTTAATCATAGCAAGGGGCTTGTTTATTTATAACTACAAGACTGAATCACAGCAAGGGGCTTGTTCATTTATATAAGATACTGAATCACAGCAAGCGGCTTGTTTATTTATAACTACAAGACTGAATCATAGCAAGGGGCTTGTTTATTTATATAAGACTGAATCACAGCAAGGGGCTTGTTTATACAAGATTCTGAATCACAGTAAGGGGCTTGTTTATTTATACAATACTGAATCACAGCAAGGGGCTTGTTTATTTACACAAGACTGAATCACAGCAAGGGATTGTTCATTCATACAAGACTGATTCAGAGCAAATGGCTTGTCCATTTATACAAGACTGATTCAGAGCAAATGGCTTGTCCATTTATACAAGACTGATTCACAGCAAATGGCTTGTCCATTTATACAAGACTGATTCACAGCAAATGGCTTGTCCATTTATACAAGACTGATTCACAGCAAATGGCTTGTCCATTTATACAAGACTGATTCAGAGCAAATGGCTTGTCCATTTATACAAGACTGATTCAGAGCAAATGGCTTGTCCATTTATACAAGACTGATTCACAGCAAATGGCTTGTCCATTTATACAAGACTGATTCAGAACAAAGGGTTTGTTCATTTATACAAGACTGGTTCAGGGCAAAAGTTTTTTTCATTTATACAAGACTGGTTCAGAGCACAAGGCTTGTCCATTTATACAAGACTGTACACAAGACTGATTCAGAGCAAAGGTTTTGTTCATTTACACAAGACTGACTCAGAGCAAAGGGTTTGTTCATTTATACAAGACTGATTCAGAGCAAAGGGCTTGTTCATTTATACAAGACTGATTCCGGGCAAAGACTGATTCAGAGCAAACTGCTGCAAAGGGCTTGTTTATTTATACAAGATTCTGATTCACAGCAAATGGCTTGTCCATTTATACAAGACTGATTCAGAACAAAGGGTTTGTTCATTTATACAAGACTGGTTCAGGGCAAAAGTTTTTTTCATTTATACAAGACTGGTTCAGAGCACAAGGCTTGTCCATTTATACAAGACTGTACACAAGACTGATTCAGAGCAAAGGTTTTGTCCATTTACACAAGACTGATTCAGGGTAAAGGCTTGTTCATTTATATAAGACTGATTCAGGGCAAAGGGCGTGTCCATTTATGCAAGATTGATTCAGGGTAAAGGGCTTGTTCATTTATATAAGACTGATTCAGGGTAAAGGGCTTGTCCATTTATGCAAGATTGATTCAGGGTAAAGGGCTTGTTCATTTATATAAGACTATTCAGGGTAAAGGGCTTGTCCATTTATGCAAGACTGATTCAGGGCAAAGGGCTTGTTCATTTATACAAGACTGATTCAGGGCAAAGGGTGTGTCCATTTATACAAGACTGGTTCAGGGCAAAGGGCTTGTTCATTTATACGACTGATTCAGGGCAAAGACTGATTCAGAGCAAAGGGCTTGTTTATTTATACAAGATTCTGAATCACAGCAGAAGGCTTGTCCATTTACACAAGACTGATTTAGGGTAAAAGGCTTGTCCATTTATACAAAACTGATTCAGGGCAAAGGGCTTGTCCATTTAAACAAGACTGATTCATTTTGCAGAGTGTTTGTTCGTCCATATTTTGAAAACTTTCAAACAATTTGCAAACTACTAAAAATTCTGTTTTGCAGACTACTTTAACCAGGCATAAATAATGTGATATATATCTGTGAACCAGCTTATGTATCAGGCAACAAGGCTCTTTACAATGGCTATCCAATGGTAATGTCATTCAACACAAATTACCTATCTCTGTTAAACAAGACTGTGTGCCCACTTTTACAGCGGAAAGGAAAATTCTATTTATTATGTGATTAAGTCTTACTGAGTTGTGTATAATCATACCACTTACTAACTACTACCCCAGTTTCAGTTTCTCAAGACATTATCTTCATGCTCGGAATGTATTCCTTATACACTGAAGCCACAGATGTCTCTGATGGATAAGATCCAAAATGATAGCAGCATAAAAAGTCTGCGTATAAATCCTACACACTGGTGAGGTCTTAAAGCCCCACCTAGTATACGGGTTCTATGTTTATCCTCATGAAATTTTATCAGTGAAACAACTTAGGCTGAATTGTTTTGATCTGTATATCTCTATCTGCAATATTCCAGGAGAAGAAATCCAGTGGAAATGATGAAAACATGTCCAGCCCCATAGGATGAACTGACTGCACCAACACCCTGCACAACCACATCACCAGACAAGACAGTACACTTCCCCCATCCTCTCTCCAACACAACTGATTATTTCCATCACCCTAAATCCCTCCAATTTGTGTAAATCAACTCTATTTTGGACCATATTCGGACCAACCCTGCCTAACCTCTTCTGTGCAGCTGGCTCTCAATTTGCCTTAAAATTACAAAATATCAACTGTCTTCTGACATTTTACTATATAAAGAATACTCCACCGTTGTCTTGTCAGAGAATGCATCAATATCACAGTCGGAATACAAAGGAAAATAGGTAGTTTTAATTGAGACTTGTAAGAAACAAAATACAACTGGATCAATCTAACATTCTGGTACTGAACATACAGGAATGTACAACAAAAACAACGATGAAACGAACATCAAAACCATCAATTTCCCCTCACCTTGGAATTTGCTCATCAGGTAGACAGGGTTAACACCTGAATCGTCCCCCACATTGTCCTTCAGCCCCATCTCCTCCATCTGCTTCAGCACCTTGCCCCCACTACTCCTATTCTCGGCCCCTCCTCTACCTGTATGGGCAGCCCCCCTGTCTTGGGCAGAGCTACTTCTTCTCGCACCTGATGACCCAACCCCTTCTCCGATGACTGCACCAGTCGCCCGGTACTGGGCTGCCTTTGATGAACGTGCAGGGCAGCCACCGTGAAGTTGCTGGACTCGGGGTAGTGGAGGTGGGGGTTGGTGGAGACGGCTGGGGTAGAATTGGAAGGAGTGGGGGAGGACTGATGGAACTGCTGCAGTAGCTGCTCCTGCTGGCGGACGTAGTCTTGATCTACTTCCCTGCCTGGACTGTAGGAGTCGTGTTCTTGTCGTAATGCCGGGTCCAGAGCTGAAGTATCAAGGGAAAAATATTCTCATGGCTTGAATATATTTCAATCCTTACACAGTTACAATGCCAAGATTCCTAATTTATTGCTGAGCTGTACTACCAGCTGTTTGGTTACTGCACACCGCTTTGCCAAGTTGTACTAGCAGATTGATCCAAGATTAAAGTGAGTCCACTAAAGCTTTCATGTTTTAGAAATACTAAATTGATTTTGATCCTTCATTTCACTTGGTTTGCAGAAATGAATTTGAGACAGTTTGCTAGACTGCAGAAGATGGTCACCTTTTTTTTATCCTTCTTTTCACTTGTTTACAGAAATGAATTTGAGATTGAGTGCTATGCGGCATAAAACGGTCACCTTAAACAGGGAACAGACTACTTCCTTAAAATTACAAATTTCGTTTATTGAATTTGTTCTTCCTCAGGTGTGTGACTGTCATGTGCACACATCACCCAGGGTGATGTGTGCACATGCTTTTTGTGTCGTGTGAATGAGGTGACGTGTGCACATGCTTTTTGTGTCGTGTGAACGAGGTGATGTGTGCACATGCTTTTTGTGTCGTGTGAACGAGGTGATGTGTGCACATGCTTTTTGTGTCGTGTGAACGAGGTGATGTGTGCACATGCTTTTTGTGTCGTGTGAACGAGGTGATGTGTGCACATGCTTTTTGTGTCGTGTGAACGAGGTGATGTGTGCACATGCTTTTTGTGTCGTGTGAACGAGGTGATGTGTGCACATGCTTTTTGTGTCGTGTGAACGAGGTGACGTGTGCACATGTTTTTTGTGTCGTGTGCAAAAGGAATTTTTGTGTGCGCATGTGTAGTGTGATGTAGAGTTCTGAAAACTGCTCACCCAAGTTGGTGACTTGGGTAGAACGGGTTTGCTGTACACTTTGCCTAAAGCTGCCTTGAGAGCAAGAACTGTTTTCTCTTTCTTCAATCATTGGAGCTCAATTCTACTACACATATATATGTAAAGTCTGAAGTGATGCTCATCATTCTATATTCATATGTAATGTACGATCGAAGAGAAGAAGCAGAAGAAGGAAAATAAGAAAAAGAAGGAGAAGAAAGAGAAGGAGAAGAAGAAAAAGAAAGAGAAGAAGGAGAAGAAGGATATGAACGAAAAGAAGGAGAAGAAGAAGGAGGAGAAGGAGGAGAAGAAGAAGGAGGAGAAGAAGAAGAAGGAGGAGAAGGAGAAGGAGAAGAAGAAGAAGAGGAAGAAAGAGAAGGAGAAGAAGAAGGAGGAGAAAAAGGAGAAGGAGAAGAAGGAGAAGGAAAAGGAGAAGAAGGAGAAGAAGATGGAGAAGAAGAAGATGGAGAAGAAAAAAGAGGAGAAGAAGAAGGAGAAGGATAAGAAGGAGCAGGAGAAGAAGAAAGAGGAGGAGAAGAAGAAGAAGGAGGAGAAGGTGAAAAAGAAGGAGAAGGAGAAGAAGAAGAAGAGGAAGAAAGAGAAGAAGAAGAAGGAGGAGAAAAAGAAGAAGAAGAAGGAGAAGGAAAAGGAGAAGAAGGAGAAGAAGATGGAGAAGAAGAAGATGGAGAAGAAAAAAGAGGAGAAGAAGAAGGAGAAGGATAAGAAGGAGCAGGAGAAGAAAGAGGAGGAGACGAAGAAGGCGGAGGAGAGGAAAAAAGTTAATGAGAAGGTGCATGATTATGAATGTTGTATGTGTGATGTATGAGAGTTAATAGTAATAAATTTGATCTTTTCCTCATTAGGAGGAAGGGAAAAATAGTCAAAATAACATTGTGATCTGTCTAGTGCCATTGGTTGAAAGGATAGCATGCGGATGCGTGATGGACGAGTGCTTTCTGCATGTTTTGATTGCGTGAGTATGTAGTAAGCATGACAGTGACAAACACTTCCTGTTTTGTTCCCGTCCCCCCCCCCCCCCCCCCCCCCAAAACATAATCACTTTGAAAGAATGTACAAACCGAAATTTCTTGTTTCATTTTTACGGTTGGAATGAACTGAAGCTGTGTTTTACAATCCCTATATAAAGTGCACACACAACACACACACACACACACACACACCACACACACACACACACACACACACACACACACACACACACACACACAATTACTCTCTCTTTCTCACCTACAGCACTAACATTCACAAATCTTCATGTGAGTATGTGTGTAATGCTTATATGCATGTGCACACGTCTATGTACAATGTATACATGTGCACATGTGCAAGGGTGCAACTCAGAAAAAGTAAAAAAAACTGAAAGGGGTCCAGGGTCCGGCAGCGGCCCGTATGGGGGGTCAGGGGGGCTATGCCCCCCAGATGCTGATACTTTTTCAAAAAAACGGATTTTCCTTTTCTGACTCTTGAAAAAACGGATTCCGTCGTCAAACGGAAAAAGTTGCACCCATGCATGTGTATGTGCATGCAAACAATATTAATACATACAATAGCTGCCACTAGAAAAACTATAAAACACAGTCACACAGTTAGTATAGAATCTATTTACCCACCATCATGGGGGTCCACGCGGATAAGACCCATGAGAGGGATCAGGGATGCATGGCCATGTTTGGTATAAAATAATCGGTTATCCTTGTATTTGCCGGTTCCTGTACCAATTTGATGATCCTGAAACATAAAAATGTGTAACATTTAGCCTTCATAACACATCTGTTCATCATCTTGTTAACCCTTTGCCTCCCTCAGCCTATCCACTAACATCCTGCCGTGTCAACTATGATAGCAAAGCAAAAATGTAATCCTTTGACTCCTTCAACCCTATCTGCCAGCTTCCTGTGGGAAGCTGGTGGATAGGGTGATGGAGTCAAAGAGTTAAATTTTTGCTGGTAGCAGACAGGGCATGGGAATCAAAGGGTCAACAAACAAAAGACAACAACCTTCATTAGTTCATAGTTAACGTTTACATGGCTCTATGGTCCTGGACAAGGCCACGCACTCGCATCGGAGGAACACGCTCGCCCGAGTTACATCCTTCAAATCGAGGCTCAAATCTCCTCCGACGGCGCGTCAATAACAGCGCCACCACCCATCGCTGCGATACTCCTCAAGGGAGGTTTAGCGATTACAGAACCGAACCAGAAGGACACAATGATGTAATGGGGAAATGAACATGCCAATAAACTCACAGGTTACGCCACTACAGCAAGTAGTCTGCATTCTGGATCATCCAAGGGCCCTAGGAAATCAGAATCATACCTCTCAAGCAAACTCTGCATCATCATCTTACCATCTGTCATCTCATCCAAAAAGGAATTATTAGACAAGGTAGCGGAAATCCGTTATTCAACTTTCAAGGAAAAACAAAAGTGTCATCATAATCAGACACATATTGATACTGTCTCAAATGTAACACTGTGCAGGCTTCTACAACATGAAAATTCAACTGTTTCTGGCTATGCCCGAATCAGAGATCAACAGAAAGTTAAGGAGATGGAAATGACAAGGACAGAGATACTGAGGAATAGTGGTGTACAGAGACTGCATGTGATGGAAGAAAAAGAAAAGAGAGAATGTGTGTGGAGGGCATGGTGGCGGTGGAAGCGGTTGCTGCTAATGTTGTTTATTTATGTAAACAAATTAAATATAAGAACTTTAGAAAACTACATTTATACAGCACGGCTGTTCCAACCCAGCTCTTTAGTTGCAGAAGCCCCTAGCTGTGATATGACCTTACTTCAGCTGGAGAGGGCAGACCATGCACATTATGCCTGCTGATAGCGGTAGTGTAGTGAAAGCTCTAACACAACAATACAATGATCTTAAAGATAACTTACTTAATGCTGACAATTTTTAACCTCTAACATAAGACGAACTGAAACCAGGAAACAGTCTAATCAAGCCTGTTGTACTGAATTACATCTCTGCCTTGTGTACCTCCCCCCCCCCTGGATTTAGCTCCCTGCATACATCTGTGAGATTATAATTATAAGTTTCAATAATGCTATGTACTGTTCTGCATGTCTGAGGATGATTTAGATCATGTGCTTGAAGCCATGTTTGTTTTCATCCACAGCTACTTTCCAGTCTCCTACTATAACACTGTTTTCATATTCAAAATTATTCACTTCTTTCATAAAGTTTTTTAAAAAAGCCTGGTGAATCACTTGTGTGATCAAAGCAACAAAGATCCCTCGGAGACAAGTTATGACTCACTAAGTAATTCCAATAATGAAAGAACAGTGGAAAAACCATGCATATTAATTTTTTTTAATATTAGGCTTATATTTAGAAAACGTATCTTAATCTACCTTACAAGTTACATACGCATGGCTCATGTATGAGACAATCACTGATATCCCCTGACTGTTATCACTCAAAAAAAGTTTCAGAGAATGGCAGGCAGACAATCCTGACCGTTGCATCTTCATGATCCTAACCAAGTCAAGTAATATTTTGTAAAGTTTAACATAATTTATCAATATTATGGGAAAAAAATTACTGCCTGAAGGTTGCACTTTCAAGAAGTGTATGCAGATACGTCGTTTTCAGCCCCAGAAGAGGGTAAGCAGAGACGTCTACTTCAAAAAGGCTTAGGACAGAAAAAAAAAACCTCACCAGTTGACAAGAGAAAAACTGACAGTGACACTGAGACAAAACAAGCACATAACAAAGATCTTGCAGCAGTTCTGAAATGTTAAACGATGCACAAAATCAGCTGCCTGATCTGTAACAACACAAATAAAACAGAAATATCTGAATCCGAGGCAGTTATTTCAGGCTTGTCTGTTTTTTCCATAAATTTGTTTGTTTGTTTGTTTGCTTGCAAAGAAGATTTATAACCATGTTTGTTTGTTCATTTGCTTGCAAAGAAACAACCCTGTTTTCCCCCTACCTGCACTTATTCTGATTAAATTACAAATAAACAAAGATATTATATGACTTACAAATTCCACCCCCACATAGGTTTCTCCTGAGACAACATCAGGCAAGGGTCCAATCCACCGTACAGTCCCAAACTCATTGCCATCATCACTCGGCCCACATCACACGATCGCCGATACACAGCTCATCGTCAGAACTTGCCATCTCTGGGTAAACTGTGGTACCTTGACCCGCACGAACTCGATCACTTTTCTGCCACCCTTCTCGCTGTTTCCGGATCTTATGCAGAGGACAAAAGATGGCACTGTGTGGTGGTGCTGTGAAGTATCGACGCTTTTGGTATGTTCCATCACATGTTCCTTCTCCTTGATTTTCCTGAACAAATAAAAGAAATAATAAATTAGATCGTTCAAATCAACATGTCCAGAAATTTCATCTCTTTATCAAAAGCAGAACTCTTGTAATTACATATTATACGTTATCCAGTATTAAATATTGCAGAATTTTTGATGACACGATTATTAATACTTTCACAGTTTTACTTATTACCAGTCTCAGGTAACTGAAACAAGTCTGCCTTCCAAAACAGCAACACCAAGAACACTTTGTTCTAATTGGTAACAACTGCCTGGGAAGATATTTCTTCAACTGATCCTGTCTACATCCATCCCTCCATTTTCAAGACCATATCAATGCATAGGGCTCTACACAGGTTCAAGGGGTGCCAGGATAACAGCTGGTAGTTGGGTGGAGTGCAAACAATTGAACTGTCCAAGTGTGATAAATTTATCCCTCATGATAAACTCTAAACTCCAGACTCCAGACTCATAAGTTGCCATAGCCCCCCAGACGCTGAAGTTTTTTCAAAAAATGGATTTTCCGTTTCTGACTTTTTTGAAAAAAAACAGATTCCGTCGTCAAACGGAAAATCAAACGGAAAAAGTTGCACCCATGCAGTTTGCTAAACGTGAATGCAACGCCTTGAGTACCCATGTATCATGAGGATTCTGCACCCCCCAAATCTCACTACAATTTGTACAAAACATCAACCTTCATCCCCTCTAGCCACTATCAAAACTACAAAACTATGTCTAAACAAGTTTCAAATGGTAAATACAGTAGTATCTTGAAACTCAATCAAATATCATTACTAGTCTATCAGAAAGTATCATTTTTCATGTATCAAATGGAATGCATACATTTCACTAAAATGTAGCCTAGATTGTTCCAGTGACAAACTGATACAAAGTTAGATCTAAAGAGTATAAACCCCATACAATCATATGCCACATGTATAACAGGACTTCAAGATCTTGCTGGTACATTGGGTCTATCACTCTATGTGCAGGCTTATGGGCTATAGTATAAATCCCATGATATGATTGTGAGTGAAAGGGTGTGCGTGTATGTGTATCTGTGTGTGTGTGTGTGTGTGTGTGTGTGTGTGTGTGTGTGTGTGTGTGTGCGTGCGTGCGTGCGTTGCGTGTGGTGTGTGTGTGTGTGTGTGTGTGTGTGTATGAGTGAGTGTGTGTGTGTGTATGAGTAAGTGTGTGTGAGTGCATGTGTGTGAGAGAAAAAGACAGAGAGAGAGAGAGAGCGAGAGAAAGAGAGAGAGAGAGAGAGAGTGTGTGTGTGTGTGTGTGTGGTGTGTGTGTGTGTGTGTGTGTGTGTGTGTGTGTGTGTGAGACAGACAGACAGACAGACAGACAGACAGACAGACAGAGAGCGTGTGGATGTGTATAAAAAAAAAGTATACTGTATATAACTAAGCTTGACAGTGTATTGTATGTGTGTGTGAGCAGATGCGTATCTGTGTGGGCATAATTGTGTACACACAAGTATGTTTTATTTGTTTTTAATATATATATAAAAATAAGTGATATATTATATATATATGATAAATGGTATGAATATAATTCATTTTCATTGCTTCTTTCATCTGTTTTCATCACAGCAGTACGGGCTGACATACAATAACGATATATATCTGTTTTTATTTCTCATGCTTTTGTGAAGTGCTATGAGTTCTTGTGAAATGAGGCACTGAGCAAGTATCACCGGGATTTTTTAAATTACATTATCATGATAATTTTGGATCTTCTCCATCACAGCACCCAAGTTAATGTATCCATGGATTTTTTCCCAACCACGGAGACACAATCATGAGAAACTGAAATTGAAACTGAAATAGCCGGTCTAAAAAAATTTAAAAATAAATTAGGCCTAATAAAAACAAAACTGCCAGTCTGTCTAAGCAAAACACTCACACTCCATCATGAAGGTATAAATTCTTCAAGCCTACCTCCTCCACTGACCTGAATGATCAATAAACAATCACACAACAAACTATGCAATATCATTTAATAATAACATAACCTTATACCACGGACAAAATGCTAACATAGTAACAGACCTGCAGCCCACTGAATATGGGTGGCATATGACAGAGAATCTCTGTGTGTGTATACATGATGTGTGCATGTTACTCTGTGTGTGGTGTGTGTGTGTGTGTGTGTGTGTGTGTGTGTGTGTGTGTGTGTGTGTGTGTGTGTGTGTGTGTGTGTGTCAATATGTGTAAGTGTACAACTACCATACTGTAAAGTCAAGTTAGGTCTGTAGGATTTCTGAGACGAAAATGTTCCTGTTTCAATGAATATTATTTTATAATCTTGCACTATGAATCTTATAACGTTGCTCTATGAATAATGAAATCACAAATTCAAATCCCTAACACTAAAGATGGTATCTAAATATAGGTCTGGGACTCCCCATCATTATTATCAGCAGTAGCGTCATTGTGGGTATGATCATGGACATGGGACTCGGGCAAAGGCCTACTTGCACACATGTGTTGCCAAGGTCGCACCAGGTTTTTATGATGAGAACTTAAACTATCAATACAATACATTAGTAGATCTATCATCTAATAATATTCAGTTTTGATTTTTTTTTCTTTTTTTTTTATCACCGACGGAGGACAATGTCAATGGAGGTGGGGTGATGGGATTATAACCCTGTCTTATCGAGAACTGCTTTCCTTTGGAAAGAATGCCTTATTTCACGGAATTCACAAGTTAGATAAAACACCTTACCGTCAACTCGACACCAAAATATAGT
>JAPXFY010006578.1:0-12424 GCA_030674185.1 Monoplex corrugatus | reverse complement strand
AATTTTTAAAATTTGCCTTTTTTTTTACCCCCCAAAATATTTTATTTTTTCTCATGATCTACTTTTTTCTTTCCATTTTTTAAAACATAAATTAAAATGTTCTGCTCATTGCTTTTTGGTTTCCAGTTTTTCCATTTAAATGTCCTTTTTGCCTTCCTTTTAAAATCCAACCAACCTTCTGGGAAATTCAAACCTTAGCCGGGGACTTTTTTAAAAACTATCCTAATAGCAAAAAACTCCAAATATTTAAATTCCCCTTTATTAAATCCACGAGCCCTCAATTATACATAAAACATTTTGCCCAAAGAATACTTACATGTTTAAGGGGGAGAAAAATTTTTTAAAGGTGTAGGGTGTTGGATTGGTGGGGCAAAAAATAAAGTTTCATTGTCATCTTAAACTTTCACCGGTAAACCCTTTTTAATGACAAAAAGTTTTCGGTGGTTCTCCTTCGATTGGGGGTGTGTGAATAAATTTGGCAGCATTATTAAGGGGCCCATTTTTTCCCCTTGGTTTTTCTTTACGGGAAAGAAAACTTCTTTAAAAGATTTTTATGGCCAAAATTGTTCTTTCTGTGTGGTTACAATTTAAAAACCAGAACGAATGTCATCATCTGAAAAAATTTAAAGGGGTTTCAGTTTATGCTCAAATCCAAATTATCCCCCCAAATAATTCCTTTTTGTGTATTCTAATTTTTTAATAATGTTTCCTACTGGTATTTCTCTTTAATTGCCCATTTAAAATTATAATTCTCTTTATTTTTAATGAAATGTGTATAAGTAAATTGTATAAAAAATCTTCTTAAAGCAAAAATTAGCTTCAAAAAAAAACTGAACCTTTTATATAAGGGGGGAAAAACCCACTTTCAATGAGACCACAATCAGAAACGGAGTTAAAAAAAAACTTTAACAACCAACTTTTGAGTTTTCCTACCCCAAACCAAAGTTGATGTAATTCAAAGAAAGGCACAAAACCGGAAACCTAAAGGTTTTCTTTAAGTGTTTTTTGCTTTCCGGATAAAATAGAGCGAAGCCTTCCAGAAGGACTTTTTAGGACAAAATCGTTACAAAACCACAAAACAAGACACAAAACACACGTTCACCCCCCACCTTCCCCCCCCCACACACACTGAACCACACCCAAAAACACAAACATAAACAACACAAGAAATACACCAAGCACAAAAATGGAACTTTTAAAAAGGTATTTTTTTGTCAAACTTATCCATAAGAAGCAATGCATGAAAATTTAAACAACATTTAACAAAAATATTTTAATAAGATTTAATCTTAGGATTCCCCTATGGAGTTTTAAATTTAAAAAATAAGAAAAAAACCAAATAAAGTAACCCAAAAATTTTTTAATTTTCAAAAAAAATTTAAATAATTTCTTTTTATTCTGTTTAAATTGGTTAAAAAATAAAAAGGGGGTTTTTTTTTTTTTGAGTTTACACACATGTAAAATTTAGAGGTCCAGAACATGATTTCGGTGTCTCAAACCCGTTTTTTTTTGGAGTTTTTTGGAAAAATTACAAATTGTAAGTTTTACTTGCTTTCTTAGCCTTTTGGGAATTTCCACTGAAAAAAAGGTATTTCTTTTTTCAATTCCAAAATTAAAGGGTAAAAAATAAAAACCCATTTTTCCAAGTTTTTTTTTAATTTTAAAAAAAATTTTTTTAAAGGGAAAATTTTTAGGGCCCCCTTTAAAACCCGGGAAAAAAAAAAAAACCCCCCCCTTTTTTTTCCCCCCCACAATGTTTTTTTTTAAAAACCCCCCTTTTTCTTTTTAAAACCAACCCCCAAAGTAAAAATTGTTTTTTTTTTAAATTAATCTTAGGTTTTTTTTTAAATTTTTTTAATTTTTTTAATCTTTTCAAAAATTTTTTAAAAAAATTTTTTTGGGGAAAATTTTTTCCCCTTTATTGGGGTTTTGACTTTAAAAATTTATAAAAAAAATTTTTAAAAAATTTTAAAAAAGAATTGATAATTTTAATTATATTTACATTTATGTATTCCTTTTACTTGTAAATTGATTAAAAAAAAAAAAAAAAAAAAAAAAAAAAAAAAAAAAAAAAAAAAAAAAAAAAAAAAAAAAAAAAAAAAAAAAAAAAAAAAAAAAAAAAAAAAAAAAAAAAAAAAAAAAAAAAAAAAAAAAAAAAACCCCATTTGAATTAATTTCCCGGAAATTTTAAAACCCTTCGTTTTAGGGGGATAGTAAAAGAAATTTTTTCCCCCCCCCTTTTCCTGACCCCACTTGGGTTTTGCAACTGAAAAAAGGAAAAATACACCCCCCTCCCCCCTCCCCCGGATAAACAAAAATGAAAGCAAAAAAAGGGGTAACAAAAATTTACCAAAAAAAACCCAATAAATTTAGAACCTAACAAAAAAAAAAATTTTCCCACCCCATTTAATTTAAAGGGGTTTAAAATTTTTTACAACTTTTGCCCCCCAAAAATAAAAAAATAGGGGGTACTTAAATTTTTTTTTTTTTGGTGAAAAAAAAAAATTCTTTCCCAATTTTTAATTTCGAACATTTAAAAATGAATTTTGTTTGGGGCAAAATTTTCCCAATTTCCCAATAAAGGAAAAAGGGCCTAATATTTCATTCCAGTCTCTTCGGGCAAGGGAAATCTTGAGGCTGTTTCCAAAAATTAATTGTGGATTTTTTTAATTTACATGCTAAATTTTGGGACTTTTGAGGTTTTTAATATTTCGTGCCTGGTTATTTTTCTTTGGCAAACTTTTTAAAATTTTAAAATTTTCTTTTAAGTAAAAAATACTCATAAAAATAAATGATATTTAAATTTGCAAAACGACCTTGAAATCCTCTTTCTAGGCTGGGAAGGATTTAAGGGGAACTTTCAACTTCCATTAAAATAAAACAACACTTTATTAACCTTTAATTTTTGAAAAACTCCTAAAGATTTCCGAAAATTTTTAGGTTGTGCCTATTAAAAAGTTACCTTTAAATATTTCAAAACATTTAATTTTGGTCTGGGTGAACTACACTTTAATGATTTTGTTGGCCCCTTAGCTTGTTAAGCTTTTGTAATTGCAGGGTTTTGGGTTCCAGGACTTATTTTCCCCCTTATATAGTAAATTTAAAGGTTTAAATTTAATCCCAGTGGCCTGTTATTCCGTGGTTAAATTTTTGGGCCCTGCCCTCAGGGGTTAAACCAAAAAACACAGGGGTTTGCCTTCCCGAAAAATTTTTTTTTTTTTTTTTTCGGGTTGGGGTTCGGGTTTCATTCATTTTTAACCCCCCAACTAAATTTTGTTTCTGTCCCATCTTAAATTTCACATGGGTAATGTTTATCTTGTTCCTTCTTTTAACCTTCAAGGTCAATGAATTCCTTTTAAAACAGGCTGGAACTGGCCATTACTAAAACACAAAAAATTTTAAAAAAACCCCAAAAATTTTAAAACTCTTGTTACAAAAAAAATTTTTTTATTTTTTGGGGTTTTTGGCAAACCCCTTTTAACCTTTAAGTAAAATTTTAAACCTTCTCATAACATTTTTATAAAGTTTTTTTTTCCTTTCCGGGTTTTATTTTTTTTTGTTTTTGATGATTTCCTTTTTTTTTTTGTTAAATTATTTCTCACCAAAATTGTTCCAAAGGAATTAAACCCAAACTTTCCAGGCAAGATTTCACAAAAAAAACATACTGAAAATCCCAATTTACCCCACCACCCCCCAAGCCAGCACCAGAAACGAACCCCGGCCCCACCCACACCACAAAACAAACAACAACCCAAACCAAACACCATGGGGGAAGGGCATTTTTTAAAGGAAAAAGGAAAAAGAAAAAAGTATTACCCCCTTTAAAGTTGAATACAAAAATTTTTCCCAATTTTTCCAACAAAGAGTGAAAAAAGGTCAACAAAAATGAAACCTTAAAAAGAAAACACCTTTTACCCCACTGACCCCAAGGGGGGAATTTATTCTTAGTGGGGTTAAAAAATTCCCCGCTTACCCTTCTTTCCACCTCCTTCATTCCCAGCTTCCCCACAAAAAATAAACAAAATGCCCAAAAAAAAAAAAAAAAAAACCCCCCCCAAAAAAACCAACAAAATTTTTCCCCCAGTTTTTTTAAAAAACCCAAAAAAAACAAAAAAAACCCCCAAAAAAAAAAAAACCCCAACAAAAAAGAAAACCAAAAAAAAAACCCCCAAAAACCCCCCCCGGTAGTAAAAACCCCCCTTTTTAAAAATTTTTTGGGGAAAAGATTTTCCCTTTTGGGAAAAAAAAATTTTGATTTTTATTTATTTTTTTTTTTTTTGGGGTTTTGGTCCCGAAATTTTTGGGGGGGGTTTTTTGGGGTTTTTTTTCTTTTGGGGTTTTTTTTTTTTTTTTGGGGGTTTTCTTTTTTTTTTGTTTGGTTTTTTTTGGGGGGGTTTTTGGGGTTTTGAAAAGTTTTTTTTTTTTCCCCCTTGGAAAAAAAAGGGGAAAAATAAAAAAATGGGCAAAAACAGAAGTAAACCCCTTTTAGGCCACCCAGTGACAGCCAGGAACCACCAATTTTTTTTTGCCCCCAACCCCCCCCCCGGGTTTTACCCCCTTTCTAATTTGTGAGTTTCCCCTAAAAATGCTTTTCCCTGAAATTTTTTCTGTAAAAATTTTTTTGGAAATGTTGGTTTAATCAGCTTTTGCAAACACTTTTTCCCTCCATGTCCCTTTTTTGTTGTTTTTACAGGCAGATTATATAGATTTGGTAAGATTTTTTGCAACATTATATACGTTGGTATTTAAAAACCTTTTTTTATCACCAAAATCCACCAAACCATTATAACCAAAGAACGTAGAAAAAAAAACAACATTTTTTTTTTCAAAATTACACTTTAATCCCATAAAAAAAACCCTTTGGAGAGAAAAAAAATTAACTACACTCTGCAAATACAGCATGATTTAAATTCCATTTTTGTTTTTGTACCTAATTGGAAACCAAGAAAAGAAGGGAACAAGGAAAATATTTAATTTTTTTAAGGGATTTTTCAATTTCTATGTTTTTTGTTGTTTCTTGTTTTTTTTTGTTGGTTTGTTTTGTTTTGTTTGTTTGTTTGTGGTGTTGTTTGGTTATTTTGTTTTTTTTCTAAAAAATCTTTCTATTTTTTTGGGGGAAACCCTTTTTAAAAAATTTTTTAAAAAAAAATTTTTTAAAAAAAATTTTTTAAATTTGGTTTTTTCCCAAAAAAAAAAAAAACCAAAAATTTTCCCTGAAAGAAAATTTTTTTTTTAATATTTTTTTTAAAAAAATTTTTTTACCCAAAACAAAAAAAGGGGGCTTAAAAATTTTAAAATTTTTAAATTTTCCCCCCTTTAAAATTTTTTTTTCCCCTCCCTTTTAAAATTTTCCCAAAGGGAAAAAGTTTGTTTTTTTTCCTTTTTAAAAATTTTAAACCGGCGGGGAAAATCAGGGTTGTTTTAGGGTTTTAAATTATTTTTTACTTTTTCCTAAATAAATTTTTTTTTTGGGGTTTTAAAAAAACCCCCAAATTTAAAAAATTGAAAATTTTGTTTTTAATTTTTTAATTAAAAACCCTGTTTTTTTTGCCCAAAATTTAAAAAACCCACCTCACCTTCCCAAAAGGAAAAGGGGCCCCACCAAAAAATTTAAAAAATTTTAAACAAAAACAAGAGTTGGTTAAAAATTTTTCCCAAAAAGGGTTTAAAAACTTAGCAAAAAATTTGCCTAAAGGAAAAAAAAGGTTATAATAAATTTTAAAAATTTTTGAAAACCCAAAAAAACTTTTTTTTTTCTAAAATTATTTTTTTAAAAAAAAAATTTTTTTCTGGTTTTTGGAAAAGGGAAAAATTTTTTGTTTTTTTTGGGGGGGGTTTTTTTTAAAAGGGAAAAAAATTTTTTGTTTCGGGGGGTTTTTTGGTTTTTTTTTTTCCCTTTTTAAAAAATTTCTTTGGCCACAAAAAAGAAAACCCCCTTTCCAAATTTTTTTGGACAGACTGAAATTTCAGACAAATTAAATACAAATTTTTTTTTTTTTTTTTTTTTTTTTTTTTTTTTTTTTTTTTTTTTTTTTTTTTTTTTTTTTTTTTTTTTTTTTTTTTTTTTTTTTTTTTTTTTTTTTTTTTTTTTTTTTTTTTTTTTTTTTTTTTTTTTTTTTTTTTTTTTTTTTTTTTTTTTTTTTTTTTTTTTTTTTTTTTTTTTTTTTTTTTTTTTTTTTTTTTTTTTTTTTTTTTTTTTTTTTTTTTTTTTTTTTTTTTTTTTTTTTTTTTTTTTTTTTTTTTTTTTTTTTTTTTTTTTTTTTTTTTTTTTTTTTTTTTTTTTTTTTTTTTTTTTTTTTTTTTTTTTTTTTTTTTTTTTTTTTTTTTTTTTTTTTTTTTTTTTTTTTTTTTTTTTTTTTTTTTTTTTTTTTTTTTTTTTTTTTTTTTTTTTTTTTTTTTTTTTTTTTTCCCCCCCCCCCCCCCCCCCCCCCCCCCCCCCCCCCCCCCCCCCCCCCCCCCCCCCCCCCCCCCCCCCCCCCCCCCCCCCCCCCCCCCCCCCCCCCCCCCCCCCCCCCCCCCCCCCCCCCCCCCCCCCCCCCCCCCCCCCCCCCCCCCCCCCCCCCCCCCCCCCCCCCCCCCCCCCCCCCCCCCCCCCCCCCCCCCCCCCCCCCCCCCCCCCCCCCCCCCCCCCCCCCCCCCCCCCCCCCCCCCCCCCCCCCCCCCCCCCCCCCCCCCCCCCCCCCCCCCCCCCCCCCCCCCCCCCCCCCCCCCCCCCTGCTTTTGTTTCCCTTGTCACACAATTCCCTTGCAAAGGTAAATTTTTTTAACCTTGACAGTCATTTAACTTTTCCCTGCTTTTGACCTGACAGGTTTTTTTTCCTTTTCTCGGGTTTTGAAAAATTTTTGGTTTAAAATTACCTTGTCAACATTTTAATTGAAAAGAACATGTTTTTTTCCCTTTGAATTTTAGAAACCCTACGGTCATTGAAAACCTTGAACTTTCCTATTTTTTTTACCGCACAGGCATTTAACCTTTTCCCCCTTTTTTGAAACCCTTGCAAAATTCCCCATTTTTATTTTAAGTGTTTTTTAAAATTTTACTTTCTATTTTTTCCCTGTTGTTTTTGTTTTTTGCTGTTTTTGTTTCCTTTCATTCTTTTGATTACGTCTGTGTTTTGAACCCCCCCGGTTTTTTGTATTACCTTGTTAAAAAGGTTTTTGTTTTTTGACAGTCCCTTTTAAATTGCAAGTTTTTTTTATTTGTAAAAGGCTATTTAATTTTTAAAGGCTATGAACCCAACATTTTTACCCAATTCCATTGAATTTTCCCCCTTTTTTGTTTACCTTGAAGGCCTTTGAAATTTTTTTCACAGGGTTTTTTTTTTTTCACGTGTCTATTTTTTACTTGCAAGTTTTTTTTTACCTTTCCTTTTTAGTTTCCTGGTTAAGTCTGAATACCGTCACAGTTTTTTTTACCTTTCAACATTTATGAATACTTTTCACTGCCCAAAATTTTTTTTTTAACCTTTTTTTTCGTTCTTATTTTTTCTTTTCTACAGTGTTATTTAAAAACCACATTTCCCAGGGATTACCTTTTTCCCAGGATTTATTACCTTTCCTGTCTTTTAATTGTTTGCAATTCCCTTTGTTTTTTTGAATTTATTGTTCTTTTTAGTATTACCTTGTCTTTTCTTTTTTTTCCATTTTATTGAAAATTTTACGGGCTTTTTTTTTTGCTAATTTAAATTTTTTTTTTGGGGGGGGGGGGGGGGGGGGGGGGGGGGGGGTTTTTTTTTAATAGTGCCCGGGGCCCATTTTTGGTGATTTTTTCAATTTTCAAAAAATGAGGGGAAAGGGGAGACAGCTCTTCCCCCCTTTACCCCCTTTCCCCCTTTCCCAAAATTTCAGAAAAAAAAAAAAAAATATTAGGAAAATAAATTTTACAAAAAAATTTTCAAAAAATTTAAAAAAAATTTTCCAAAAAAAAAAAAAGAATTTTTTGGGGTGTAAATGAATTTCTATGTCTTTGCTAAGAATCGCTTTGCAAACAAATTTTAAAAAAAGGAAAAAAAATAAAATTTCCCCAAAGATAAAAAAAAAATTTCCCTTTTTTAAATTTGGGTATTAGGTTTTTTTTTTTTTTTAAATTTCGTATTTTTTAAATTTGGGCCCCCTTTGAAATTTTGATTCTTTTTTTTTGGGTAAAAAAGTTTTTCTTTGTTTTTTTTGCTTGGTTTGTATCCGTATTTAAATTGGGGGAATTTAAAAAATTGTTTTTTTTTTTACAAACAAAAACACAACACACAAAACAAAAAAACAAAAAACAACAAAACAAAACAAACAAACAAACAACAACAAAAACAACAGAAAAAACCACAAAAATAAAAACAATACAACGCACCCGAAAGCCCCACACCCCCTATCACACTAACACACAAACACAAATAAACAAACCCACACTACATCACCAACAAAAACCAAAAAACCACACCCAAGAAAACTAAAATCAAAAAAAAACAAGAACTTTAAAAACAAAAATTTTAACCTCTTCTTTTCCCCCCTTTCTATTTCTTCATTAATGATGGTTGACAGTTTTTGAAAAAAAGTATTTTATTCTTTCACTACCTTTAAATTTAAAGGTTGCGGAAAAAAAAAAAAACAATTAAGGAAAAATTTGAAATTTCCTATCTGACATAAAAATTAAATTTTAAAAAAATTTCCTAGTCTGAAAACTTTTTTGGGTTTAACGTCTTTTTCAAAAAAACCCAAAATTTACTTAAGAGAAGTTTCAAAGGGGAAATTTTTATTAAATTTTTTGAGAAAATTGCACCTATTCAGGGTTTCAACCTTTTAAAACCTGTATCCTATCCTCTACTACCCAAAATGAACCTTTTCATCTTCATCTTCCCATTTTTTTTGGGGGGGGGATGAAAAATTGGGGTTTTTTACTGTAAATGAATTTAGACCCAGTAATAATATAAAGTTATTATAAATTTTTCCAAAAAGGGTTTTTTTTTTTTGGTTTTGGGGGGCCCTTTTGGGGTCTTTTTTCCCCTGGGGTTGGCTGAAATTTGCCCGGGGTTTTTACCCCTTTTTTTATTCCAAAATTGGGAAAAAAAACTAAATTTTGCCCAAATTTTTCCCCTTTAAAAATTTAAAAAACCAATTTTTTTAATAAAAAAAAATTTTTTAAAAACGGGTTAAAAAACTAAAAAAAGGTTCTGGTTTGGTAAATAAAAAAAATTTTTAAAAAACCAATCTTAAAAGGGGTTTAAAAAAAAATTTTAAAATGAAAATCGGATGAAAAAAAAATTTTAAAAAAAAAAAAATTAGTTTTTTTAATAAAAAATTTTTTTTTTTGGGTTTTTTGGGTTTTTTTTGGGGTTATGCAATAAAGCAATGGGCCCTTTTGTTAGTGCGTTAGAAGGAAGGGAAGCAAATTACTTTAGCCACTTTAAAAACCATCAAATGTTAGAGAGTATAATTGGTGTGTTGGGGGAATGCATGCGAAACGAGTTACAATGAAAAAATACACAAAAATAAAAAAGGGTACCACTCCCCTCTGATTTCTGGCCTTGAATTAAAGCCAATTTTCCCCAACCGGGGGGGTTTTTAAAAAAAATTTTCCCCCCCAAAAATTTTTTAAAATTTTTTAATTTTTTAAAAGACAAAAGGGAAAGGCCAAATCTTCCCCCAAAAAAAGGGAAAACCAAAAACAATTGGCACAAAAAAACCCCCTTTGAAAAAAAAACCTTTGAAAAAAAATCTTTTTTGTTATTTCTTTAATGGAAAACCAAAAAAATAAATTTTAAAGAAAAAACCAAAAAAATTTTTAATTCCCCCCCTTTTTCCCAACAAAGGGGAAAAAAAAAATTTTTTTTTTAAAAAAGAAAAAAAAAAAAAAACTTTTTTTCATTTTTCCCCAAAAAGGGGGTTTTTGAAAGTATTTAAAGAATTTTCCCCTTTTTGGGTTTTTTTTTGAATTTTTTTTTCCCCAAAAAAAAAAATTTCCCCAAAAAAACAAATTTTGGAGGGAAAGAAAGAAGAAAAGATTTTAATTGGGTTTGTTTGTGTGTATGCGAAATGCATGCATGCAAGTGAGCGTCTGTTTGTGTGTGTGAACACACGCAGGGCCATGTAGTATGCAAAAGGAAAAGGTGAAATGCAAATGTAGCATGTTGCGGGCGCATGCTTTAAAAACGCATGCTTACATTTTTTATGCATGTCATAAATGCATGGGGTGGTTTAAGAAAGGGCCCAATGCATGTCGAACCATGTATTTTTAACATGCATGATGAAAAATAACACAATAACAAAAAAAGCAGTCATTTTTACCCCATCTCCTCGGGAAGGTCCCCAAAGCCTTTGATGGGGGCCCTTTTGTCATGGGGGGGGCCGGGAAAACTTTGGCCCCAAACTGTTTTACACCCCGTCCCCACCTGGTGCCCCGGGTCCCCCCTGATTAAACGGCACCAAGTATCTTTTTTTCAATTTATTTGTTATTTTTGTTTTTTAGGAAGAAGAATGGAAGATCCCGAGAATCCCGCTACAAACAGTTTTGGTTAACTTTCATCGGGTTTATTCACAAATAATGGGGTAAGTCAATACCAATTCCCCGCCCAAAAATTCTGACACTATTTACAAAAAACCCTTTTGGGGGTGTCAAAAGTATCATTTTAAAGTAGGCCCTTTTTCCAAGTGGACACCTATTTTATCACACATCACCAAAAACCCCATCACAATGGGAAAACCCTCACCAATAGAAAAATATTTTAAATCATCCAGCCCCCGTTTCCCGACAAATTGTTGGGTGCGCACACCCACCCCACTTTTTTTTTTCATTTGAAAAGAATGTTCATTAATTAAAAGGAAAGGGGCATTACTCTTTTTCCCCTTTTTCCCCTTTCCCTTAAATTCGAAGATTCCGCCAAAATCATTTTGAAGCAATTTTACGCAATTTTTTTTTTTGTTTTTTACATAAGATATTTTAAAAAAAGCTCGCTACACAAGCAACAAGTTTTGGATAAATTTCCTCAATAAAAACAGTTGGGGTTTTTACTCGAAACAGCAAGAAAAAAGCCCCTGAAACAAGTGTATTTTTCGTCAATTGGGAATTTACTTGACAAAGACTTCAGAAAGACCAAAAAATTGATGAAAATGAAAATTTTAAGGGGAAAAAACAACTATCAACCCTCAAGTGGGTTTTGGGTTCATATCGATGCTTCAAGCATTCCCGACAATTGTGCAGCAAGAAAGTGACTTGACAGTGAAAAAGAGTTTGAAGGCCCCTTTTGTCTTTTTTCTTCCGTATGCCCGGAGCAATCCTGGCCCCACCACCACCCCCCATCCTAAACTAAAGATGGGGCTTCTGAATCGAGTGTATCCCACATTGCAGAAAAATTGTTTTTTTTTCTGTGTTTCCCTTTTCGCCCTTTTGGGGGACTTTAGGGGTTTTTTAAACAAAATTTAAAGTACAAAAAACCCTTTTCGTAATATCTCCTTTTGTGTTCTTTTTTTTTGCATTTTGATTTTGGTAGGGCCTTTTTAAATTGAAAAAAGAGTGAATAAAAGAAAAAAATTTTTTTGTTGTTGTAATTTTTAAATTAAAATTTTTTAACAAAGACAAAAAACATCAAATGTCAAATATTTAAAAAATTACATTTGAAAAAGAACATATATTTTTTTTAATAACATACAAAATTTCAAAAAATTTCATCACGTATTTTGAAAATATATTGTTTTTTTTGGGGTCCCTTTTTAAATTTTTTGCAGTTGCCCCCCAAACCCCCAGGCTGGGAGGCATTTCTCTTGTAAAATAGACGGGGCCGAAAAAATTTAAAATAAAAATAATTTACCAATTCATCCATTTCATAATACAAATTGCTTTTTTAAAATTTTTTCATAAAATTATTGCCACATGTGTGCCTTTAAAAAATTTTAAGAAAGCATAATAAAAAAAATGTAGAAAATATATTTTTCATGTAATAAATCTATAAACATTATTACATATGCCTGTACATATACAAAAACCCGGGAATATTAAAAAAAAATGCCCCTACATTTTTACAGAAATTTTGTATTTTCCCAAAATAAAAGACAACCAAAGTGTTTTCTTTTTAAAAAAATGGGCCTTTTCAAAAATTTTTAAGGAAAACAGTAAAAAAAAAAAAAAGTAAAAAATATACATATTTACATGTAATAAAACTATAGACATATTACAGTATGGGCCCGTACAATACAAAAAAGTCAAAAATTAAAGCATACATTATTAAAAGTAGGTCTGTATTTAAACAAAAAAAAAAAGACAACAGACGGTTTTTCTTTCAAAACAATAAGTAACGGGTTTTTAGCAGACACAACCCAAAACACAATCGCATAAACTCCAATAAACCCCCTGCTGAGGGATACATGAAATGATTTTTTTCCCAAAATGAAATCAATAAGAACCGTTTTATATCAGAAATTACCCCTCAATTTTTTAAAA
>JAPXFY010006577.1:0-12426 GCA_030674185.1 Monoplex corrugatus | reverse complement strand
ACTGCTGTCTGTTTGGTCTTCCTGGGTTCCTCTTTTTGCTATCTCATCTTCCGTCTGGTATCCTACAGTAAATGGGGATATACTGGAGTACTACTCTTCTGGTTCCTCTTGCCTTGGTCAGGTTGGGAGTTTGTCATTCCCTATAGCTTGGAGAGCACAGAGAACCTCAGAGAAAAGACCACATAATAGCATGTGCCATCATAAACAAAAATCACGCATGCACGCACACACATGCCCTACACATACACACGAACACACGTACACACATACAAACACACGCAGACACACACACAAAACACACGCACACACACACACACACACACACATACACACACACACACAAACACACACACACAAACACACGTACACACATACAAACACACGCACACACACACAAACACACACAAACACACACACAAACACACACAGACACACACACAGACACACGCACACACAAACACACACACAACACACAAACACACACACACATACACACACACACAACACAAACACACACACACACACACACACACACACACACACACACACACACACACACACACACCACACACACACACACCACACACACACACACACACACACACACACACACTGTGTGCATTCTTGACAGAATGAAGTCGACCAACAGCATCAAGTCAGTAAATAAAAATTATCAGACTAAAATATGAAGATGTTTGACGTTTAAACAGGGAAATCAGTCCAGTTCATTGTACAAGTGGTAAACGCCTGTATCAGTTAAAACAACACTGGTAACTTTAATGAATGGCTGCCAAACACTTTAAATTGTATTTCCATTTTTAACAGAATGTTGACCATCTGCAAACAACGGTGTATACATGTAATCAGCAACACAAAGAAGAAAAACATCAACAGAAGTTGTCACTGCTGTTTGGTTATGACATTGACAATAGTGTGGTCACTAGTAGGACATGTCCATACTCAGAATGAAGTGGACAAAGAAAACACTATACACCTTGAGAACAAAGCCAGTGATCCATCAAGATTTTTTACGACGAACATTTTGAGCCAGAAACTCAAGCAGCAGCATCAGCAACAGGGTGATCTGATGGTGACAAAACATTTAGATGTCTCCAGAAAGAAGGACGGTGACGAGGATACACACAATGGATTACACGAGTACACAACAGATGATGGCCTAGGAACTGACATTGTAGATAATATTCTTAAAGTTAGTGCCACTGACAAACTTTCCCCAACTTCAACTGAATATGACACATTTACATTAAATGGTACAAGCAATTTTTTTATAACGTTCAATGAGCCTAAAGCTACAAGTACTTCAAGTGAATCTTATTCAACTTTGTTGGGGTTAGACACTCTGAGTGGCACATCCAAATTCGTTTCAACTTTTACAGAGTCTGATGTATTAGATAGTAGAAGTGAATCCTACTCAACCTTCACCAAGTCTGATACATTCAGCATTACAAACGAATCTTTTACCAACTTCGCCAAGTATGATTCACCAAACAATATAAGTGAATCCCATTCAATTCTCAGCAGGTATAACACACTAAGTGATACAACTGAATCCTATATAACTTCCATGGAGTATGACAGAATCAGCTGGACAAGCCCCATGAGCACCACACCAGGCTATGAAACAGACGAGTGTAACCAATGCAGCTGGGCCCGTATCTACACCTACACGACACACCTTGACACTACTGAAGGCCAGATGGAGTGGACTGAGCCTGCCAAGAGTTGTTGGTGTACCCGTGAACTTTTCTGGCACATCAAACCTGCTCAAGACAACCAAGGCATAATTCTGCACTTTACCCACTTCAGTTTAAAATGGTATGAGCAGCTTGAAGTAAGGTCTGGGCACAAGCTGTTATTTCGTCATCCTGATGTAACGACTGCTGTTCTACTTTTGCCTCATAGTGAGATATCTGTGTGGGTCAGAACCATGCCTTGGCCTTTCTTCACTGTAGAGAACGCTCCATCCAGTTTTAGTCTCAATTACTCCACTCATCCCCTGCATCTCATGCCCACAGCTTTATCACATACAAACTCTACGTTCACACGTGAGGCTCCTATGACTGCAGAAAATGCTATGTATGACTGTTCTTCTGCCATCATCCCTGTGTATATCCTGTGTGACAAGGTGCAGCAGTGTGTAGGGGGAGAGGATGAACCTGCTGACTGTCCCTACAGGTCAGTCTCCTGTGGTCACAACTGGTTTCTCCAACATGACCGTTGTCTTCAAGTGGTCATCACGTCCACAAAGGAAGTGCCTCAAGCTTGTGACCAACAGTCTGGTGGTAACCTAGCAGTCCTACCAGAACCTATAGAACGCAAGTTATTGGCTTCTGTCATTGCACGCACTGGCATTTCAGCTATGTGTCTGTCTGTCGATTTGACCAAAAGGCCAATTTTCAGTAAATCTATACAGATGACGTCACAGTATCAACACATATGGCAATGGGGAGAAGGAATCATGAACCATGGGGATCTACCATTGCCAGACATCCAACCAAATTCAAAGTTGTCTTTTTTCTTTTCGAATGGAGAGGTATCTATAAGAACATTTTATGGATCAGAGTGTGACTATAACACCACAGTGACTGGTTTTCTTTGTATGAAAGCAAACGTCAGTTCCAACGACCAGGAAGCTAACAATCCACGGTCTATCAGACTTCACTTCAACAACACAAAATCCCTGCCTTCCTCTGTTAGCCGTTTTACACGTTCACTGAAAAACTGCACAGATGGGTCTTTTGTATTCCTGTTTCAGCAGTGTCCCCCAAAAAGGAATGAATTGTCTTCATATCAAAATAATCTCAAATTGTTTGACTGTAAATCGGGTGGCCATGTTCACTACAGCTTGGTATGTGATGGACATGGTGACTGTACAGATGGCTATGATGAGACAGGCTGTGATATTCCCACAGATATGTCCATACTTCAACCCTATCATGTCTGTGCCAATGGCCAACTCATACCGCTTACAAAAAAGTAAGTATATTTAATTATTAAAAACGTGATCAAAATAATATTTTGCAAGCATCTCATTCCATCTCATTAACTTACTCACTCTTCCACACAGAAAAAATATATAAGTGCGTCCACACACACACAGGCAGACACACACATGCACACGCACGCACACACATACACGCGTGCGCGCGCATGCGCATACATTCATACAAACACAGACACATTTATACACATAGATAGATGGATAGATAGATAGATAGACAGACAGACAGACAGATAAATAGATAGATAGACAGATACATAGATTGATAGGCAGACAGATACATACATACATACATACATAGAGAGACAGATAGATAGATATAGATAGCCAGATAGATAGAAAATAAATAGATAGATAGATAGAGAGATAGAGAGATAGAGAGATAGAAAGATAGAGAGATAGAGAGATAGAGAGATAGAGACAGAGACAGAGACAGAGACAGAGACAGATTGATAGATAAATAGACGGATGGACTGATGGAGGACTGGCTGGCTGGCTGGCTGGCTGACTGGCTGGCTGGCTGGCTGATGACTGGCTGGCTGGCTGGCTGGATGAATGGCTGGCTGGCTGGCTGGCTGGATATATATTTTTTACCTATATGTATGTATGCATGCATATATACACACTCTTGGAATATAAGTTATGCAGTGAAACATAGTAAATAATGTACAGCTGTTTCACCAAAACATGCAATTCAGTCGATTATTGTAGAACTGAAAATGTAATGTTCCCATGTAGGTAGGTAAGTTGGATATAAAAATAATCCAGCATTCTGAAGACTTTCAGTCTTGGTGAATGACTGCCTTCAGAATGAGTGTGTACATCCATGATGTAGCATTCAAAGAGAAGACAACTTATACTGTTTGTTTCTGATTTGTATAAACCAACCAGTCTAGCAGCAGCTATGAACATCTACCAGCTACATTAAATGTTTTCTTGATGCCACGTCAGTAATGTTTCAAATATATATTACACTGACTGGAGATAACAAAAATCAAATCATGTATTGGAGTGAACACTGGTATTAATAAGTTGTTGAAACAGTTTGCTTGTTTCAGAGATGTATTCTAAAATATCCTTATTGTGCATCTATGAAATTGGACACAGGAGCATGACAATGATAGCACTGGAGTGTACATGAGTGTCCCTCAACCTGTTATGTGTGCATGTAGGGTGTGTGTGTGTGTGTGTGTGTGTGTGTGTGTGTGTGTGTGTGTGTGTGTGTGTGTGTGTGTGGTGTGTGAGTGTGTGTGTGTGTGTGTGTGTGTGTGTGAGTGAGTGAGTGTGTGTGTGTTTGTGTCTGTGTGTTGTGGGGGTGAGGGTGGGGGTATGGTGGGGTGGGGTGGGTGGGTGTGAGTGTGGGTGGATTGGTATGTGTATGAGTGTATGTATGTGCGTGTGTATGTGTGTGTATGTGTGTGTGTGTGTATGTGTGTGTGTGTGTGTGTGTATGTGTGTGTGTGTGTGTGTGTGTGTGTGTATGTGTGTGTGTGTGTGTGTTATGAAGCATTTTATACATACATTTGGAGCTGAGACAGCTGCTTGGTTGTCAAATGTCTATTAAATACATGTAAAAACCGCTCTTCTCTAAAACTATCCCTGTTACGATAATAATATTAGGTTTTCCCTTCGCATGCTTTTGTCAGTACTGGGAAAATAAAACAAATTCATCTGAAATTAATTCACCAACCAACAAGCAAACAAATAAAATGAACCAACAAGCAAACAACCAAACAAACACAAGAAGCAAATACAGTCACACAACATACCTGGAAGCAATGACCTTGTCATGATCTTAAGCTCCTTGATCTGTACAGGAATTACATGTGTGATGGTCACCCTGACTGTCTGGACCAAAGTGACGAACGTCTGTGTACTAATGATCTTAAGTCCCTTGATCTGTACAGGAATTACGTGTGTGATGGTCTCCCTGACTGTCTGGACCAAAGTGACGAACGTCTGTGTACCACGTGTGCTGAAGGGAACATTCTGTGTCCTGGCTTTGGCTGTCGTCCTTCCAGTCACGCTGATTTCCTAACTTGTACCTCTGTTCACACAGGTGATCATTAGACTGTGTGTATTGGTGTGAGCGTGTATGTGTGTATGATGCACATAAATGCTGGTGTGTATATGTGCGTGCGTGTGTGTGTATGTGTGAGTGGAGTGCAGATCCGAGAATGGCTCAAAGTAATGAACAGTATCGACCTACAAAATCTCACGTGGATCTACTGCCTTGGACACACTGGTGTTAAGGGAAATGAACAGGCCAATAAACGTGCTGGCAATGCCACTACAACAAAAACATATCCATCTAGAAAAGTCTGAGGTCTTTAGACACTTTAAGTTGTACCTTCGCGAGCAAACTGTGAGTCATTATACCATTGGACGTCTTACCCAAAAAAGGAATAGATAGAGGAAGTGACAGAAAATCTATTATGAAAGGAAAAACAGGAGCTGTCATTGATCAGACCAACATTGGTATCATCTCAAAAGTAACACTGCACAGACTCTTACGACGTGGAATGGAAAGTGTTTGGGCTTGAAACAGAGATAGATGAAAAGTGAAGAAAAGGAAAAGATAACTGAAGAACAAGCAAGTTTGCCAAACCGTATGTGTGTGTGTGTATGTGTGTGTGTGTGTGTGTGTGTGTGTGTGTGTGTGTGTGTGTGTGTGTGTGTGTGTGTGTGTGTTGTGTGTGTGTGTGTGTGTGTGTGTGTGTGTTGTGTGTGTGTGTGTGTGTTGTGTGTTTGCTGTTTGCTGTCCAGATATGTCTGTAAGTTTGTTATGATATGTATATATGCGTGTTTCCTCTTTCCTGCTGCTGCTGCCGTTGTTGTTGTTGCTGCTGTTACCGTTGCTGTTGTTGGTGGTGGTGTTGTTGGCCATCAAGCTGTGTGGATACTGGTGTGTGTATGCGTGAATGTATGTACGTGTGCATATCTGTGTGCTGGCATGTGGGTATATGCATGTGTTTACGTTGTTTGTTATTTTCATTTCTTACTTGTTTATATATCTCCGTACTCCTCTATTCTGTATCTATTTATTTACCTGTTTACGCATTTGTTCACTTACTTTCTTACTCTTACTTACTGAGACTGACTGACTGACTGACTGACTGAATGCTGACTGACTGACTGACTTATTTCCTTACGTTACTCACTTACCTGCATACCTATCTATTTCCTCTTTTCCTTCCTCGGAAGTGAACGACAGACTGGCGGGGCTATGATAAAGAAAATGTTGTCTTCACCTAGTTGGTAGATGGCTGAGGCTTTGTCATTGATTGGGGTTTCTTCTTTTTAAGATCAGATACACATGCATTTGGATGAAACCAAGATTATTCCAATAATAGGCTGATACAATACCAGTATGAAATATATACTAGGTAAAGCATAGGCTAGGTAGGGCCTTAGGACCTGGCCAGCTCATGGGTTTATGTGCAGGCTTAAGGCTTGTGCCATGATCACCATACACATGACACTTGTGACGTTACTGCGTTGGAATTCGTTCCGAGCGCGGAGATGTGTCTTGAGAAACTGAAACTGAAACTGAAACTTGAAAGATACAGACAGAGTAAACGAAACCAAGCGAAATGGTAGAAGAATGTCTGCAAGTAGTAGACCAGTGTTGTTTCCTTGACAATTACAAGTTCTGGTGTCTGCATTTCATAATGATTCCAATCTTCGTCTGACATCTGCTGCTATATGGTATCAGCACAATCATAGTGGATTCCATAGAGACCAATATCAGCACATGCACAAGAAAATAACTTAGTATCCCACCTTCTCAATGACACTGAAATTTACTGTCAGCAGGTTTAGACTAAAGTCATCCCTGAAATCCATCATTGAAGAGTGCAACGTGGGAAAGGTTAGGCCTCTAATTATGCTTGAATATCTCAGAAATAATCTAGCAAGATCAGTCCAGCCTAAGCACTGGCAGAAAATGGAAAGTCCAGAAAGCAATGGAGGTGCCAGATGAAAGCCTGTATGTTACAGAAATGAAAGGACACATACAAAGCAATAGACAGAGAATGGGATCATTGAAAATGGAATGGTGGTTAAATGCAAAGAAAGAGAGATATAGCAATTCAAGTGATTATGAAGAAGAGTATGGCAAACGAACCCCAACAGCATTCCAGCATGGCCGACATGGGGTCATTAACAGACAACATGGCACAGTGCACTTGAAAGACGTTACAGCTAGAATGAAATGTGACATGTGGTCTTTCTCAGGATCAGTTTCATTTTTAGAACACATACATGACACACTGCCCTTGATTTCAAATCTGGCGAAATTGGGAAGTCAGATAACCCTGCATGCTCCTTGCGACAGGGCAAACAAACAGAACTTGAGCAAAGAAGCACCAATCCGTGAAATATACACATGAAAGCACAATCATCTGATCAAAGAGATGGCACAAATTATTTGTATTGCAGTGTTATAAACACGCCATCATAAGCTCTGGCAACCTTCTACATGGCACAAAGCAGCCAGTTCTGGCACGGAAAAGCTGACACCCAGAGTTCAGACTTAGGTCTACTGGATAGAGCTGATGACTGGGAGTGCACAAAGGATCTTCCAGATTGGATGAAACACACGGAACACATCTGTAAACGTGGCAAAAGACCGGATAAAATACTCCACGCCCATTCATCAATTCAATTTCTGTGATCAAACTCACTGTACCATATGAAAACAGAATGGGGGAAGTCCACATGTACAAAAATGAATCTTGCTAGCAGCTTGTGGAAATCTGGATTCCCAGCCAACGTTCTCATCATAAAGGTTACAGCAAAAGGTTGGAAGGCACATCTGCATATGACGTCATGGATCAGCACACGATATCCGAAAATTTGAGGACCAGAGCCTAAAAGGCAATAGCCATTCACATCCTGCAGCGCATTCAAAACAATGCTGCACGCCTTGTACTCAAAAAGAAAAAAGCTGACCACATATCTCCTCTCCTGGCACAACTTCACTGGCTCCCTGTATCAAAGCGCATACAGTACAAACTAGACACCGTGTGCTACAAAAGCCTCAATAACGTAGCCCCCGATTACCTGTCAAGCCTACTTGAGATCTATGTTCCCTCACGTACCCTCCGCTCTGCCTCCGATCCTCTGACTTTTCGCTTTCCACGCACTAAGCTCAATACCTATGGTCCACGAGCCTTCTCTGTTTCTGGTCCGCTCTCCTGGAACAAACTTCCTCTCTCAGTCCGTCATCAACCTATGCGCTTTGATACAGGGAGCCAGTGAAGTTGTGCCAGGAGAGGAGATATGTGGTCAGCTTTTTTTCTTTTTGAGTACAAGGCGTGCAGCATTGTTTTGAATGCGCTGCAGGATGTGAATGGTGGAGGCAGGAAGACCGGACAGGAGTGAATTGCAATAGTCAATGCGAGACATTATGAAGGAGAGAACGAGTGTTGCAGTTGTTTTGACAGAGAGATGCTTCCTGATCAGGCTTATACGATGGAGGTGATAGTAGCAAGATCTGGCAGTTTGAGAAACAAAGTTGTTCAAGGAGGGGGTAGAGTCAATGCAGACACCAAGGTTTTTAGCTGAATCAGAAATTGGGACTGATGTGTTGCATAATGGGAGAGAAAGAGGAGGCAGCTGAGAAAGTTTCTGACGGGTGCCAATGAGGATAGCTTCTGTCTTGTCATCATTAAGCTGAAGTTTGTTGAACGTCATCCAGTTCTTAGTGTCCGAGTAACACTCAGTGGTGCGAGTCAAGAGGCGCTGTATATTGTCTGGTGTGTCACTGTCTAGAAATTGGGTGTCATCAGCATAGAAGTGGTGTTTTATAGAGTGGGAGTTGATGATGGTGGACAGGGGGGAGGTGTAAAGAGTGAAAAGAACAGGGCCAAGGACAGATCCTTGTAGAACACCACAGGTCAGGTATGCAGGTTGAGAGTAAGTGCCATTAATGAGAACAGTTTGTTTTCTGTTTGATAGATATGAAGTGAACCAGGAGAGCAATGTCTGAGATGCCAAAAGTATGATGAAGTCTAGAAAGGAGAATACCATGATCAATGGTATCGAAGGCTGCAGACAGATCAATGAGTGTGAGGAGAGAGACTTTGCCAGTATCAGTTGCAAGGAGGAGATTGTTCAGAATGTGTAGCAGGGCAGTTTCAGTGATATGGCACTGGCGGTAGGCTGACTGGAAAGGATTGAGGAGATTGTTGGCAGACAGGTGAGAGTTCAGCTGGTTGAGGACAACTTTTTCGATGAGTTTTGACAAGAAAGAGAGATTAGAGATAGGCCGGTAATTTTTCAGTTCATTTGGGTCTAAATTGTATTTCTTGAGGAGAGGGTGAACAATAGCAGACTTGAAAGAATCTGGGACAGTTTCAGTTTGAAGAGAAGTGTTGATGATGTCAGTGATGAATGGAAAGAGAGTAGGGAGACAGTCAGAGTAGAGAGAACCTGGAAGAGGATCCAGTTCGCAGGTTTTGAACGACATGGATCTGATTGTGTTGAGAATTTCTTCTTGTGAGACTGGGGTAAAAGTAGTAAGAGGTGTGCCAGAGAAGGAAGGGTCAGGTGGGCACGGCTGACAGGGTGTCCTGTCAAGCCTGTCCACGAAGGTTTGTATTTTGGTGGTGAAATACTTGGAGAATACAGATGGGAGTTCTTCATTTGTGTGTTTTGTTGGGAGATGATTCATGGTTGTAAAGAGTTCTCTTGAAGAAGAGGCATTCAGGATTTTGGTTTGGAAATAGCTTGTTTTTGCAGATGCAATGAGGGTGGATACTTTTGTTTTAGAGGCTTGGAAAATTTGCCTATGTACAGTGAGTTTGGATTTGCGCCAGCGGCGCTCTGCTCTGCGGTGGGCACGTTTTGCACAGGCAATCTTATGAGTGAGCCAGGGGGTAGGGGGGCGGTCAGGTAAAAGACGGGTTGTGGCTGGAGCATGAGTGTCCAGAAGATGGTGGAGAGTAGTATAGAATTCATCGGCAAGGTTATGTGACTTTTCAGAAAGGAGACGGGAGGCATCAGATGAAAATGTGGAGAGGTCTATAGATTGTCAGTAGCTGAATTGTGGTGATCACGAGAAATGATCCAGTCAAGAATGTGACCTTTTTGATGGGTTGGTTCAGAAATATGTTGTGTCATATTGTGATTGGACAGAGAGTTGATGATATGTCTTGTGTCATAACGGTGAGTGTTGACGTAGTGGACATTGATGTCATCTATAATGAGGAGATTTCCAGGTAAGAGGCAGTAGTAATCAAGAAGTTGATCAAAGTCAGAGAGAAACATGGATGTGGTGAGCTTGTTGGCAGAGCTAGATGGAGGTCGATAGACACAGGAGAAGGTGATGGGGTGAGGGGTGGATTGGAAGGATATTTCAACGTGCTCAAAAGAAGGATGGGAGAAAGGCAGAGACTGCGAGAAAGATAGGCGGGAATGGAGTGAGTTGTAGAGGATGGCGATACCACCACCTCGGGATGAGCGATGGAAAGAAGCAAGCCTGTAACCACTCGGAGTGAGACTCGCATGTATAGGTTCATGACCAAGGGGGTTAAGCCATGTTTCTGTAATAAAAACAATGTCAACATGCTCATCTGCAATAAAGTCAGCAATGACATCGGCTTTGCCATCTGCACATGTTGACTGAGCGTCAAAAAGGCATAGTTTTAGTTTATCACATGGCGGTGGCCGAGACGGAGGCGAAGGCAGCACCGACGGGACAGAGGATGAAGGTGACACCAGCGGGGCAGAAGACGAAGGCAGCAACGACGGGACAGAAGACGAAGGCGGCACCAGCGGGACGGAAGACAAAGGCGGCACCAGCGGGACAGAAGACGAGGGCGGCGCCGGCGGGACAGAAGACGAAAGCGGCACCGGCGAGACAGAAGGCGAAGGCGGCACCGGCAGGACATATATATTATATATATATATATATATATATATATATATATATATATATATACGCATGTGTATATAATTATGTATATATACATATATATATAGAGAGAGAGAGAGAGAAAGTGAAAAAGAGAGAGAGAGAGAGAGAGGGGGGGTAAGAAAGTCCAGCCTACTACTGAGCCATATCGGGGCTAAGATCACGTTTAAACAACGACCAAGTAAGAAGAAGAAGAAGAAGACGAAAAAGAAGAAGACGACGACGAAGAAGAAGACGACGAAGAAGAAGACGACGAAGAAGAAGAAGACGAAAAAGAAAAAAGAAGAAGAAAAAGAAGAAGAAGAAGAAAAAGAAGAAGATGAAGAAGAAGAAGAAGAAGAAGAAGAAGAAGAAGATGAGAAGAAGAAGAAGAAGAAGAAGAAGAAGAAGAAGAAGAAGAAGAAGAAGAAGAAGAAGAAGAAGAAGAAGAAGAAGAAGAAGAAGAAGAAGAAGAAGAAGAAGAAGAAGAAGAAGAAGAAGAAAAGAAGAAGAAGAAGAAGAAGAAGAAGAAGAAGAAGAAGAAAAGGAAGAAGAAAAAGAAGAAGAAGAAGAAGAATAGCAGAAGGGAAAAAAAGAATAAGAAGGGAAAGAAACTGAAGACATTTAAAAACCAAGGTTCGACACAACTTGAATGCAGTGAGGTATGTGAAGACAGTGACAACAGCAACAAAGCAAACCAAAACCTACGAGTACATCCAAGTTAAAGAAGAGCAGAATTTGATATCATAAAAGAAAGTCCATCTAAGAACAAAGACGAAATGCATCAATATCACAACAACTTCTGAACCGTGATGTGGATACAGTCCTGATTGTTTGAGGAGAAAAGAAAACTATCTTTGCTCTGTAAAATGGACACCTATCCTGGATTCTACAGTTTCCTTTCGTGCAGAATGGCACAACATAAAATCACTGTCCATGCCACAGATGTGTTTATGGTTCATGACTTTATTTTTTTTAAACATGATTATACAAGGTCAATTAACTTTTTGTTGCGTTTCCCACTCATCAGTTGTTCAAAACACACAAGATTTATTCTGTGTTGTTTCACATACAAGTTTTATTCTGTGTTGTTTCAAACATTAGAATTGTTCATAATGGTTCACCATAATCTATCTGTCAAGTATACACACCGTGATTTGTTACTGCGTTTGGTTGTGTTTCAGATAGTACAGAAAATCTGTATACAACAGGCATTCAGTTCCCAAATGTCAACGGTTAGTAAAAGCAAGGTATACAAATAAAATACAATATATAGCGATCGCACTGACATGCAAACGACAACTGATTCTGAAGTAAATTACTCAAAGATGTTTTCTTTCATGTTGTATGATACGAGAAGAAGAATACTTTTTTGTCTGGTAACATTGCGGCAGACTTTGGCGGTTCTATTACGATTTTGTTCCTTTTGGCTTTTTTGTGTTAAATATCAATTTGTGTGAGAATTTTAGCATCTACGATTTTACTGCCCTCGTCTATAACTATATCT
>JAPXFY010006576.1:5000-7500 GCA_030674185.1 Monoplex corrugatus | reverse complement strand
GGGGGTGATACTTATGAAAGTGGTGGTGGCTGTCTTTGATTTAATGTCTATTCACTAAAGTGATTTTAGACAACAACAACAACAACAAAAAAGGGGGGGGTAGAGGAGGAGTGAAGAGGATATTTGAAAATAGTCAATTTTGATCTTGAGAAAAGATGATCCAGAAAACAACTGTTTCGAGGAGGGAAAGTTAAAACTAACAAACAACATTACCATAATTAGCGATTTAAACAAACAAAATTAATAAATATATAGAATAAATGAATAAAAAGATAAATAAAAATTGACTAACCACAACAGTTAACAAGTGAAATAACATTTTAAAGATAATTCGCTATAGGACTTTTTTTAAACAGGCTAACAAAAAAATTGATATATTAATGATGATGAGGCGAATATGTCAGAAACTGTCTTCGTAGATAGTGTAGGTAGGAATATCATATGTCGTTTTACCTTGACGTAAGAAAGAATATGACTTATGTGTTATCTTCTTTTCACACAGACACATTATAAAGTCCCTCTCTATGTGTGGGCTCGCTCCTCTTCCACTGCGATATTCTCTGTTTTTCCTTTCCGCTGGGGGTGGGGGGGGGGGTCTATTCTTCATGTGAAACATCATGTTATGGACATTCCAATTACAAAGACATCAATATAAACTAAAACAACACGTGCAAGAGTTATGTTTTCTTTTCTTTAATCAAAATATCAAGCGCACACCGTATTCTTGGGGCCTTCCCTGCCGCTACCAAATTGAGCCGAGATTTCTCTTTGATGTTATTCATCCAAATGGCTACCTGGGAAGGAGGAGGGGGGTAGGGTAGGGGTAAAGGGTGTACAAGTGTGGGGGGTGGGGTGTGGGTGGTGTGTGTTGGTGTTGTGTGTTTGTGTGTGGGGGGGTGTGTTGGGGGGGGTGTTTGAGTAGGTGTGTGGTGTGTTGTGTGTGTGTGTTGTGGGGTGTGTGTGTGGTGTGGTGTGGTGGTGTTGGTGTGATGTGTGTGCGGGAGTGTGTGTGGTGCGTGCGTGTGTGTGTTGTGTGTGTTGTGTGTGCGTCGTGCGTCGTGTGGTGTGTGTGTGTGTGCGTCGCGCGCGCGTGCGTGCGTGCGTGCGTGTGTGGTGTGCGTGCACGCGCGCGTACACACGTGTACGTATGTGTGTGTGCGTGTTTATTTGCGTCTGTTAACAAAAAGTGGTGTCCCGTAAGACTTCCGTGTCCTCGAGTGCTGACAGGAAGACACACTTTTTCATTCGCCACATCAAAAACAAAAAAAAACAAAAAAGAAACTCAACCTGAAACTGAAACTGAAACTGAAACTGTTCTACAGTGTTACCCACACTATTCCGAAATCGAAGAAACGAGCAGTGGTGGCCAATTGGAGCAACCCGAGCAGCTCTAGGTGGCGACACAAAGAACTTGATGACAACCACACTCTTCATCCAGACCACCATATCATCTGAGCCACATAACCGTGCTTAAATGCAAAACGAAACACAAAAAAAGAAAAAGAAAAAAAAAAAGGAAAAAGAAAGAAAACAAAAAGAGAGAAACACACGAAAAAAATAAAAGTTACCAAAATAGATGTTCAAGGTTTAAAAAAAAACAACAACAGTATCACAAGTAAAATACTTGATATAACAACAACAACAACAACAACAACAACAACAACAACAAAATACCCAAAATCAAAACCATACGATAAAAAAAAAAAAAGTTTATTAAGCCTCTGATTTCCACATCCTATCCACCAACTGCAAAAACTTAACCCTCTGACTCCTTCACCATATCCCCCAGCTTCCTGCAAGAAGCTCGTGGATAGGGTGAGGGAATCAAAGGGTTAAGTTTTTGCTTTGCAAGCACGGTTGACAGACAACGCAGGATGCTGATGAATAGGGTCAACGAGTCAAAGGGTTAACAAACAAAAAAAACGATATAACAAGACGGCAAAAATCAACACCAATCACAAATAAATGTTCAAAATTAAAATCACCAGAATATCCGACATTAGAAGATTGTTGAAAACCTAATGTTATGCTATGGTTGTAGGAGTGCGTCTGTGCAAGAAGAGTTCGCTTTAGTTTCTTATACGAGTAAGATCATGTTACAAAAATCTAAATGATTGATTTTCATGTT
Organism: Monoplex corrugatus; assembly: GCA_030674185.1. Taxonomy (NCBI): domain Eukaryota; kingdom Metazoa; phylum Mollusca; class Gastropoda; order Littorinimorpha; family Ranellidae; genus Monoplex; species Monoplex corrugatus. The sequence goes on along the minus strand of JAPXFY010006576.1, from coordinate 5,372 downwards.
GCACCTTAATGTACTTTTGTGAGAATATTATCATCATGTTTGGCAAGTCAAAGTTAAAAATCAAATCGAGCGTTTCCCCAGCCTCTAAAATCTACAGAATTCAAACAGAGACAGAACAGACCAGTAACAATATGGCTTCACTGTACAGTTTTCCTTTCCTCACCACTCTCTCGCTGCTTCCTGGCCCATCTCAAAACCCTATTAGTCTGATGATACCTACTGTCAATTTCAGGAAGGAAACGTTCTATTAGAAAGTCGGCGGAGAGCTTACGTGATTTCTCAGCCAATTCTCAACCGCCTTCCGCGAAACGTCCGTAATTTGATTTCGCTAATAGGCACCAAACTATATATCCTTTTTCTTCTCTGGCGTCT
>JAPXFY010006575.1:0-12428 GCA_030674185.1 Monoplex corrugatus | reverse complement strand
GGAGGGATGGATAGGATGAATTGTGCGGGGTGGGGGGGTGGGTTTGTTTGATTTATTGTTTGATCGATTGGTTGGCTGATTGATTGATTGATTGATTGATTAAATTTGATCGATCGTAGGTTTTGTGGGTGTTGAAGCTTTGGTGGGTTGGTTGGGTTTGTGTCAAAGATGATGTGCTGTGAAAGTGATCAAATCCCATGAAATCAGGCAGTTGCGCCTTATGTAAGACAAAGCAAGACAAGACAAGACAAGACGAGACGAGACGAGACGAGACGAGACGAGACGAGACGAGACGAGACGAGACGAGACGAGACGAGACGAAACGAGACGAGACGAGACGAGACGAGACAAGACAAGAAAGCACGACTCGACACAACGACACGACCCCCAACACGAACACACGACACAACACAAGAACAGCACGATACGCTACGGCATACCCACAAACGACACAGCAAAAGCCGCACAACTACTCGCACCAACATACTCTTTTTCCCCTTTGATTTGTAAGGAGCAGTAAAACGTTGTTTCACACCCAAACTCATTGATATTCCTCCTCTTGTCCTAAACGCCCCCCTCCCTCCATTCAGGGTGAGCTGACCATCACAGCGACATGGAGGCGCTGTCCAACGCCCTCTTCCTGGACGTGGTGCCAGACAAACTGGGCCAAGCGGGCTTACCCCTCGCCTTAAACCCCTTGGCATATGGTACGCGGACCTGCTGCTCAGGGTCAAGGACCTGGAGACCTGGACCTCCGATTTCCAGCGCCGCTGCAGTGTGGCTGGGTGGTTTTTCAACCCCCAGTCTTTCCTCACTGCCATCATGCAGCAGATGGCCCGCAAGAAACGAGTGGCCCTGGATCGTATGGTCTTGCATTTGCGATGTTACCAAGAAGACCCGCGAGGATATGGCCGGACCGCCTCGCGAGGGTGCTACGTCCATGGGTTGTACATGGAAGGAAAGGGGTTTTTTTTTGGGGTTGGTGTGGTGGTGGTTTGTGGTGTATGTGAGTGGGTGTGTGTGTGTGTGTGTGTGTGTTTGTTTGTGTGGGGTTTTGTTTGTTTTGTGTGTTGTGTGTTTGTGTATTTGTGTTGTGTTGTGTGTGTGTGTTGTGTTGTGTTTGTTTTGTTTGTGTGTGTTGTGTGTGTGTTGTGTTGTGTTGTGTTGTGTGTTGTTTGTGTTGTGTTGTGTTGTGTTGTGTGTTTGTGTTGTGTTTTGGGGTTGTGTGTGTGTGTTTGTGTGTGTGTGTGTGTGTGTGTGTGTGTGTGTGTGTGTGTGTGTTGTTTGTGTTGTGTGTGTGTGTGGTCCTTTTGTGTTTATTTTTCAGTCTGTGTTGTTCTTCTAAGCCTGTTACCATATTTCGTGGGCTGTGTCGAAAGGTGAATTCACAAAAGGAAAAGATCTGTTTTGTTATGAATCTCTTTCTTTTCATCCTCCTCTACGTTTAAATCCATTTGTCTTTTTCTGTTTTTATGCTTCTGCTTTCTTTTCTCAGTGCCTGCCTTTGTTGTAATAGAAACCCCAAAACCCAGCAACAACAACAACAACAACAACAACAACAACAACAACAACAACCAAAACAAAAAACAACAAAACCCCAAGCAAACAAACAAAAAGATCATGTAAATTCGTATTCAAATTAACGAAACGAGACGGGCGCAACATTTTTCACACGACTAGACTTTACCAGGTTAACGCAAAAACCAACAAAGAAACGAATTCATTAGATTTAACGGGAAAAAATGACCAATCAGTTAACGTTCTACTGGTTTTTGGAGCGTTGTTTTGATACGTTTGCCTATTCTTTTTTTTTTCTTCTCTTAGTATTTTTTTTTGAGAAGCCAGGCTGGCACAAAGGCAGAGTTTTCTACTTTCAAAAATTTTAAAACTGCACAAAGTTCGAGTCTTACTGGATAAAAAAGCTTTGTACATGTGGCCTATAGTAACCTCAGCTGTGAATTTAAGTCCCTGACCTTGCTTAGGGTTAACTTCGCTTAGGGTTAGGGAAGATAAAGCAGGGAAGGAAATGAGATAGGCTCTGCCCCCTTTTTTTCTTACTCAGAGAAAGCATTAGTTTCGATCACACATTTTGCCTTAATCTCAGGGTTACTGGACAAATTTTTATATTTCATTGAACGCACTGACGGCCGCGAAAGTCAAGTGAGTAAAGACGTCAGACTTTCATTAGGAAGACTTGATTTTAATACTGTCTTGGATTCCTGTCTGGTCGGTGGGAAAGGGGGGAATTTTTTTCCCCGTCTCCCAGGTCAATATTTGTGCAATCCTGTTACTGTCTAAATTTTTTTTTGTGTGTATGCGTACACAGAACAGCAAATATACACGCTAAAGATTCTGTAAATGGAAAGTGAATATCTGGCGACTTTTGCAGATATAAAAACACCCTGCATGCAGGCTCACCCAAAATCGGGGTATGCAAAATGTGTCGCAATAAAAACCGCCTGCATAATGTGAGTGTGAAATCACACATCTGAGAAAAAATCCCAACGCTGAAAAAATAAACTGACATGCATGTTTTTCACTTCCACCAGGTGCCCGCTGGGACACGCAGACAGGCATGAGGGCGGGGGCCCCGGCTGAAGGAGCTGGCACCCACCATGCCGTCATCTTCATCAAGGGCCACCCCTGTGGATCCCCAGGACCAGGGAACATGTACTCCTGCCCGTCTACAAGACCAAGAGCCGCGGACCCCACCTTCGTCTGGCCCTTTTCAACCTCAAGACGAAAGGAAAACCCAGCAAATGGATCCTGGGCGGAGTGGCCCTCCTCCTGCAGGTGTAAAGGGTTCGGATCTATCGCGGATTCTTTGTTTCTTGCATCGTCTATACGCGTATGTGTGCTTTTAGACTTGAAAAGAAATGAAGTCTGGAAATGGGCTGGAATGAGATTATGGCTGATTTCTGTTGGATTTGAAGAAGGAAAAACGTCGTCTTTTTCTTTTTTTTCAGAATATCTTGTCTGTGACTGTTTATAATGGTCTTCTCGTCTTGGGGGTTTGTTTTAACTTTTTAGAAACCAGGATTGTCGTATTACAGGTAAGGTTTTACCGCTACCAGTAATTTATATAGTGGCGATACTCACAAGTGGTTTTGTTGAGAAACTTTTGTTGTTAAATTTTGGAAAGTGTTTTTCAAAACCACAAAGAACTCGATCTTTAGAAGTCTTAAAAACATCTGTCGTTTTCAGCCAACACGCTAAATGTGACTTAAAACCAATGATCCATGCACTTTGTCAAGACGAAAAACTGAACGATTTCTTGGTGGCATTTTTTTGACATTTATGCAAATAACCGGAAAAATGCAACATATCGAATGAGGATTCTTTGCAGCTGAAATTCTAAACGTGCCATGAAAAATTAATCAGCTCTTGCTTAATTGAAATGTGATAGGTTTTAAAAATATTGTCAAAAATGTTAGAACTGTCTTTTAAAATTATTGCCATACTAGTTTGAAATACAAATACAAAATTCTAGTCTGGGTTAGAGAAGTCTTCGAAGAGCTGACTTTTCTGAAAAATAGTCACTGTATTGTCATAGGTTTTGTCCTTACGGGTTTTTTATTTATTCATTTATTTTATTTATTTAATATCTATTTTTGTAAGCATTAAGATCTATTTGTGGATTCTGATCAAATGCATTATTTATTTTGTCAATGAGCAGTTCCACTTGAATTTATCGCTGTTTTTTAAATTTGGTTTTTTATATTTAAAACAACATTATATATTGAAATATAAAACGTTTACATTTGTGATAATTGTTTTCCTTATTGTTATATTGTTTATTGTTATGCAGTCTTCTTGCCAGTCGCTTTGATACTCTTTTTTTACGTGGATATTTTATTTTTAAAATTAAAGATGTATTTTTATTGTGCAACAATTTTTGACCTTTTCGTTTTGGTGTTAAGTTTGCTCTCTCCTCTCTTCTCACTGCTCACTCACTCTCTTCTCTTCCTTCTTTCCCTTTACAACACACACCACACACACACACCACATCATCATCATCATCATCATCATCATCATCATCAACATCATCTCATCATCATTATCATCATCACCATCTTCCTCCTCCTCCCCATAAACCGTTTACTGTCACATTAAGATAAAATTGGACTGACGAAAAAAACACACACACACACACAAAACACAACACCAACACACACACACACAACACACTCACACACACACACACCCCACAAACACAAACCCCCACACACACACACACACACACACCACACACAAACACACACACACACACACACACACAAACACCCAAACCCCACACCACCCCACACACATACACCACAACACACACACCAACACACCACACACACACACACCACAACCCCACACAACCACCCCCACACACCCGTTTTCTTTTCTCTCTCTCCCTCCCTCTCTCAACTTCTTCTCTTTTCATTTCTCTTTTTTTCTCTCTCCCTTCCCTTTCTCTCTCTGTGGTTTGTCTGTTGTGTCTGTGCTAGCTTGCTTGAGTGGTGTTCACGCGCGCATATGAGTTGTGCGTGCATGTGTGTGTGGGATGGTTAATTACATCTTTTTTTGTTAACTTGAAATAAAAAGACTTATGTTTATGGTACATGTGTGTGTGTGTGTGCAGTGTGTATGCACGGGTTCTATGCTTTGTGTGTGTGTGTGTGTGTGTGTGTGTGTTGTGTGTTGTGTGTGTTGTGTGTGTGTGTGTGTGTGTGTGTGTGTGTGTGGGGTGTGTGTGTGTGGATGTATTTGGTAGGCAGGAGGGAGTGAGGGTCCGTTGTCGATGAGACCGTTTTTTGTTTATTTAAATTTTTGTTTGTTTGTTTTAAATTTTAAAGAAGGGTGTTTACAGCACTAGCTCAAAAGTGTCCGTTCGTAACATTGCGATGGATACATCATACAGGAATATACCTTTTTCTTTTTTATTAGTACTATGGACCCACCCGTCGATTGATGGATCAGTAAGCATCATCATCATCACACAGGTGCCTGGCCGCATGGCGTTGGCGATCATGGACTTCCATCTGTCTCTATCTCTCGTTCCCCCTAGCATCTCTCCCACCCCCGTGTCCCCAGCCACTCTGCAAGTCGTTTATTGTCTGGTATAGGTTTATGAATGGATACAAGAATAATCGTGTTGAACAAGTTCTTCCACAAGGCTGTATGGGAAAGAGGCCCTTTTCCGGTGTTATGTTAAGCTTCCGCTGGACCTCTTCTGTTTAGCAGTATCTAATCTACGCTGTTTAACCCTTTGACTCCCGCATTTCTGTCCAGTAGCATTCGCATTGTCATCCATACTAGCAAAGTAAAAAATTAACACCTTTGATTCCCTAAGTAATAAGTCTTGAGAGTCACGGAGTTGCGCAAACTGTGTTGGGTTTGAGAAATTCTACAGGGGAGAAAACCCTCCGTGATTCTCAAGAGTTATGTTACTTAGTGGTATTTAAAAACCTCCCTGCTTCCCTCTATTTCCTTTGGTATTACTTTGATTCCCTCATCATATCTACCGGGGGAATCAAAGGGTTAACTTTTTGCTTTTGGTGGAGAGGGTGCGGGAGAAAAAGGGGTACTCATCATCATCAATCATCATCATCTCATCATCATCATCATCAAGTGCCCTGCCGCATGGCGTTGGCGATCCGGGCCCCTCCATATGTATTTATCAAAGGGTTAAGTAGGCCTATAGCCTATGCCATTGGTTTGGCTGGCACTGTTGTCATTAGTTCAATCCTTTGCGGGCAGTGTCTTTCCAGTTTCGTGATGGTGATGCCACCGTCTGATGAGGTTGGCCTTAGAGCATCCTTGCGTTGCTTAGTGGTCTTCCCTGATCATGGTTGCTGCTTCAGCTCTTCGTACAGGAACATTTTTCGGGTGTAAATATTGTTTCCATAAGACATCGTGTCCTGTCCAACGAATGCTCTTAATCTGTCTTCACTCTGCACCCCCCCCCCAAAACACAACCCCCCCCCAAATCTTTTCCCCCAAGCCTTTTTTGGTGCTAATATCATTCATAATGAAAATATGTTAAATCAAAGAGCGAAAAAAATGAACACTGAAGCGGGGACTGACACTGAAAATCTGCATATATTGTGACTCATAACAAACACACAGACAACAACACAAATAAAATTGAATATATATAACTGCACGAACACATTAGAACACACACAAGAGCGCGCGCACATTGTAGAAGACAACAGACAGCGCAGCAGTTTGGCGTGCATTATTTCGTGGCGTCATTTTACGCGTGAAGTCATTTTTATGAATTCTGACGGCCATAAACATAAAGTGAACGTCGTACTGTAATGTATTTTCGGAACATTTTCATAGCACATCTTCGTAGTTTAATAGATACCGAAACGTTCAGGCTCTCCGTAAACAAAATCATGGTATGTTTCAACTCTGCAAATGTTTGATGAGACGCTAAGGTTTGCAAGGAACCAGATTCCCAATCACTTGTTCATGGGGTGGTATTTAAGGAGCAGAAATGACTGGTTTGCAACGGGTGTTGCTTTAACTCACGTGGATTTTGTTTGTAGGACTAACAAAAAACGGGCTTCAGTAATGATCGTTTGAGTTGGAGCATGTATGAAAGACCTGCAGCTTGGATTCTACTGGTGTTCTTTTATTTCCCACTTGTCTGTGTCAGTTCGCCCCAGTATTGTCCAGACGACGGGCATCCTGTCGTTTAAAAAGCCGCCAGTGCTGTTTTCTGAGACCGACAAAATCTCAAAGCACGGTGACCATCAGCTGTACCCATCCCAAGTCAATGTCTGATAATCGCCCGTTTAAACTACACATTTCTCGTGGCTCACTAACGGTGAGTGGCAGCACCGAAGTGCAGCAGACAGCGACCGAGTCGAAGGCCTGACCATGTTAAACCCCCATCAACAACACCTACGCGTCAGGGGCAGCTACAACAGCCCCTTCACCGTGGGGATGAGGAACGAACATGTGGGACGCCACCTTTCGCCTACCGCTGCTATTCCATAGTGGACAACGAGGACGTCTTTATCGGCACGAAGAGAACGGAACATTCATGCAGAAATGGCGCAAAACCCCGCCCCAAACTGACTTTTCGAAAAGGGAGGTAAGAGTCTCTCTGTGGGACAAAAGTGACGCAGAGTTGTCAAGCAGCCATCGGCTTGGTCACGGACTCGGTGTCCGCGCAGTGGGTGTGGGAAAAGAGAAGCGCAGGGGGGTCCTGGATCGCCCCATCCCAAGCAGAAGTTCTTCGGTCTTACAGGGTTGCTTCGTCCTCGGCTCTTCTCTCTCGTCACTACTTTTCCCTGACGACACGTCCCACGCTGGGTTCCCCCTGTTACCTGAGGCAGGGGCAGCAAGGTTTGTAGACACGGGGGCCACACAACACCATCCTCACTGACTGTGGCGAGACCAGGTCGACCCCTGGCGCTGTCACTTTTGCTGCCTTCGGGACCATGATGCTTGTCATCGGGATTTTCTCTTTGTCACCGCTATCAATGTCCGCCGTCGGGCGTGTCAGGAAAATGGGGGAAAATGAATACGCATATGCAGAGAAATCAGACATGTCCAGATAAAGTAACATGTCAGGAAATAACAAGATCGCACTGAAACTATTGTGCTACGGAAGGACAGATGTTTCGTTTCGTTTCTATCACAGCGTAAACGTGTGTGTTGTGTATGTGTGGTGGTGTGTGTGTGTGTGTGGGGTTGTGTGTGTGTGTGTGTGTGTGTGTGGTGTTGTGTGTGGTGTCTTGTGTGGGGTTTGGTGTTGTGTGTGTCTGTGTGTGTGTCTCGTGCGTGTGTGTGTGTGTGTGTGTGTGCGTGCGTGCGTGCGTGCTTGCATGAGTGTGCGTGAGTGCATGCGAGCCCAAAGCGCGCGCGCGGCGTGTGTGTGTATGTGTGTTTTATGTCTGTGTGGGCCTAATTGAAAATGTCCCGTTTTCCAATCTCTGGCCATTTATACAGATTCTTATTTTCTGCATGATATTGGATGCACGTTGATCATGACTGTTCTTTCCATTGTTAATTTTCTTTTCACACGCTCCTGCGCTAACAACACATTTGTTGTCGAGATTTAAACGTCACTTTTGTTGCCTGTCATGAAGATCAGAAGGGGGAACGAAAAACGTGTCGGACCCGTGTATTTTCTGGCCTGCGCACGTCAAAGATTCCGTGACAGTTAAAAATCCTGAAAAGCAGTGCATTCCCCAGCTCCCTGGCAGAAAAATTACCAGAGAGATAGATTCATTTCCCAGTCCCTTTGTTGAAAGCCATTTAACCTTCTGCCTTTCTGAAGTCGTGGTTTAAAAGAAAGAAAAAGGAGAGAGAGAGAGAGAGGAGAGAGGGGAAGGAGAGAGGGGAGAGAGAGTGAGAGACAGAGAGGAGACAGGGAGAGAAAAGAGAGACGAAGAGTACTCTGGCAAAAGAGACACCAGAACGGTAAGAGAACGTAAACATGTGGGTCCAGAATATGAACATGATTTAAAGAGAAGATAAGCTAGGAAGGGAGATAATTGCACTACGCATTCCTGGTATTATACTAAAATGTTCTGATATGATGTTGGTCTAAATGTTTCTTTGAATGGTGCTTTCCTGCAGAGTGGTGCACGTAGAGTTTAGATATGGGGCTATAAATGAATCACCCCCACTCCCACCTACTGGAGATCCTTTCTATGGTTACTGCCACGCCCGCTTTGGAATTCCAAATGAACGACATTACCAACTGGCATTCGTGGTCTTGAAGACCAAACAAGGAACCACAATCAAGAGAGATGTCCCCTTCCTACAGACCCAAAAAGAAACAGCACTGACCCGAAGCAGTGCCACACTGTGCTTAGCATCAAACTGAAAAAAAGCAGGATTGAACTGCAGCATTTTACTTACAGGCTGGCATAGTTGTCTTGTCAGGTCCTATCGCGAAGGCACAGAGAAAAGACGAAGAAACAAATTTTCTTTCTTCGATTAATTCAGCTGTATCTATACAGGTGACCTCAACCGCCGTCTTCTGCGTTTAAAAAAATAAAAACATGATCATGCCATACAAATTATGAGCCTTGTAAAAAAAAAAAAAAAAAACCATCTCTGACCTTTAAGATGTATGAGTTTGAAAATGGCATTTGCCATGTAATCTTAGAGTTTTTATGTGTTTCATATAAAATGGGAAAAAAAAAAATTACAAATGTTACAAGATCCCATACAGAGATTCAAAACCCTTGATTCCATACATTGAAAATTGCCGCCAACAGATAAATTTAATGGCCTCCAAGCAGATAAATTCCTGTTTATTTTTTTGTTTTTATTCTAGTGAAGAATGTAATTAAATGATATAGCTGTCTAAATCTTATGTTTTTTTTTAATTTGTTAGGTATAAGTCAAAGTGTGAACAATTTTCTTTCAAACAGGTACATTGCCAACGAAATTTTACAAACTAAAAACCGATCACAATGGGAAAAAACCGTAAATATTCATCGTTTAAAGCGATGACAAACCTTGACTTTTTTTCATTTTGAGCAAATATGACATTCTCTTCCCCCCTTCCGTCAAAGGAAAAAATCTATTTCAAACTCAAAATTCGTGACTTTCCAAAGCGAAGAGGTTTAAGGGAAATAACTTTTTCACAAAGCGATCGAATCTTTTCCGATGGGCATGAAGAATGGTACCATGGGCTGATCCGAATCAGTTTTGTTTGAAAATATCGCAAAGTCTCATGTGTGGGGCTCAGCATGGTTGCTAGGCCCTGATCGAGCATGGCAGTATTCCAGCAATTTCCCGGGTTGATTAGTTTCATTTCAGTCAATCAAACTGCCGCGTGCCACGTGCGGCAGTAGCGCTAGTTAATCTTCCTTGGTTACACAGTTCGGTTAATGTAAACTGGATTGAAGGGATTGAAGATCGGCTTTACTTGTGCATTCATGATACAGCTGAAAGCGTGTAAAAGGATCGTTGTGAGCAATACCCAGGACAGCACATAAAATAACGAAGGGTTGAAATGGCTGACTTGTGGGGTTTCATTATACAGCTGAAATGTGTATAGGATCGTTGTGAGCAATAAACCCAGCGCATAAAATACAAAAAGAAAAAAAAGTTCAACTGCCCCCCTCCCCCCCCCCCGCAAACAAACAAACATACAAACAAACAAACAAACAAACAAACAAAAAACACTTCATTGCCCAAGGACAGTAGCAATAGGTCTTCCCGGACTGTCTTACAGCTGGTCCTTTCTACAATACACACTTTAAATTTTTTCAGTAATCAGATAGCAAAATGTCAATGTTATTGAAAGTACAATACATTCATTATGCTTCTCTTTGCCCAAGAGGCCATTATTACCAGATGCTGCTTTTTACTCTCTCTCCTTTCTGTCTCTGTCTCTCTGTCTCTTTGTCTCTTTGTCTCTTGTCTCTCTGTCTTTCTGTCTCTGTCTCTCTCTGTCTCTGTCTCTCTCTCTGTGCTCTGTCTGTCTGTCTCTCTGTGTGTGTGCGTGCGTGCATGCATTTTTTATGAGTGTGTGTAAAACAGTAAATTAACCATTTAAGGATACAGACAATGTTTAACTGCCTGCATGACAACATTTCGTTTTCAGTTAAGCCTAAAACGTTTCACTTGTGACATTGCAAATATTACTTTCATGTTATGATCATATCAAAAAACAGACGTACATGTACTAAGCAAACGTGTATTCAAGAAACCAGATACATCTCGAATTAAGACAGACAGTGAACAACGCCTAGATCGCGGAATAGTTTCGGTTCTCAGTTACAAAAACCTTGGTAAAAAATAAAGGTGCAAAATCATAACGAATCTATAGATCATATGCCACGCCTACGCTCAGCTCCTGAACGGGTTTTTGGCGATATTTACTGAGCAAACACACCAGCGGTCGTTCAAAACCTGTCATATCTCGGCTCTTTGAAAAATATGGCACTGGACACCTGTTAATCTGGGTGCCTGTTGGCTACTTGACCTGAAAGTGTCCTTCTGCAGGGATATCGGCTAATACCTGTATGCTATTTGTAAAATGCGGGTGACAAATTTAGCACCCTGGACCGCAGCTTATTAAATACTACGTAGGGGATACGTTGTCCCTGTAGTTTATGGTATCGTGTAAGCAGGTGTTTACAAGCTTAACACCCCTGACCACACCTTATTACCGGGCGAAATGATTAACGTTCTTGTTGCCAGCTTTGACTGTGTGGGAGGTATTGGAGTGAAGTATTAAGTTTTCTTTAGAGGAGTTATTCTACTCGATGGGTCACGTTTACAGTCCAACGTATCTTTTATTTGGTTTTTGATACAGGGGACTTCGTCTACACTGATTCCCGGGCTATGAAGTGTCTAAAGGCGATTAGGTAGGTCACCTCCTTTTTTTTTTGAGTCCCGGAGAGATGTGGGAGCGAGTGATAGAAGTAAAATGGAATATTATTTTCCAACTGTATTAGGAAACGGGCCCGACTCATTTACCCTGACTAATTTTACTCAATTTAAAGCAAAAGAAAGATAACTAAAAAGAATCAAAATTGAAAAAAAAGCGGACAAAAAGCAACCATAAAACAAAAACCCCAAAACAAAATGGTTAGCTGGCTAAGCCGCTTGATCAGCAGCTGAGGGATGCAATGGTTCTATGTCTCAGAGCTCTTCGTTTCTAACCATGTCTCTTCTGGGCCACCCTTTCTGCTTTTCTTAGACATTTCATGTTCACATTATATTCATCGCTTTTCTTAGACATTTCATATCACATTTATGTTCAATCGCTTTTCTTAGCATTTCATATACATTTATGTTCATCGCTTTTCTTAGACATTCATACTCACATTTATTTCATCGCTTTTCTTAGACATTTCATACTCACATTAAAAGTTCATCGCTTTTCTTAGACATTTCATACCACTTTTATATTCTTCGCTTTTCTTAGACATTTCATATTTACATTCATATTATCGCTTTTCTTGACATTTCATATTTACATTATATTCATCGCTTTTCTTTAGACATTTCCTATTACATTCATATTATGTTTCTTAGACATTTTTATATTCACATTCTAGTCTATTATGCTTTTTTTAGACATTTTTATATTCCATTCTTTTTAACGTTTTCTTAGACATTTCATTTCAATTCATATTATCGTTTTTTAGCTTTCATATTATACAAATTTTAAATTTTTTGCTTTTCTTAGACATTTCAATTCCAAAAATTTATCGCTTTTCTTCATTTCATTTACATTCATATTCATCGTTTTTTAGCATTTCATATTCATTTTATGTTCACGCTTTTTTTAGACATTTATATTCACATTCATAGCTTTCTTGCTTTTTTTGACATTTAATTCACATTTTATATTTATCGTTTTTTAACTTTCAATTCACATTCAATTCATCGCCTTTCTTAAAATTCATATTTTTCATTCAATTCATCGCTTTTTTCCTTTTAAATTTTCT